>ML781042.1:505765-526442 GCA_009831015.1 Picea engelmannii | reverse complement strand
GCATTGTTCAGGTTTTGATTTATTATCATTGATGTATTGTAGCTGCCATAGCTTCCATTTTGGTATTATGGTTGTATTCAGCATTCTCATAATAATAAATATGCATGTGTTTCTCTCTCATTTTATGTGTATCTAATGTGTATGCAAGGTGTTTTGGCAAATTATAAGGGTTTTTAGCAAAATTAATGCCCTAAATCTTTTCTTTTAGTAAAACCCTAGTTCTTTTTTAAGCAGGATGTTACAGATTTCTCTTATGTTTAGCTAGGGTGGATATTTCACCACCGAAACCAAACTAGCAATAGAAGGGTTTTGCCCAAAACCCCAACAAAAACACTGGCTACAAGAGCACTTCAACAAGATATCAAATCATAATCCTAAAGTGAAGCGATACCCCTCCTTTTATTCTTTCTCCAAGCCTTCTAGATATTTCCCTTTCTTGACCAAATCAAACTTCACCCTTATTTCTCTTTTAATTATTACTTAAACATTAAAAATTGATTTTTAATGTTTAAGTGATTAATAATTTATTTTTATTTAATGTCACTTTATGAATATAACATCCTCCGCCAAAGTGACACCAAATAAATCCCTGTGACAACCTTTTTCTGCTGACTATAGTCTACGGGAGTCATATAGGCTACTAAGTCATTCTTCGTCATGATCAATTGGAAGGGGACATTACACAAAATGATTCTCAAGCAGAAAAAATTTAGATGAACCTAATGTCTTGGATTATGAAAATACAGCATTTCAGTGGCGGCTCTGTCAACAAACAGGACATCTACAGGACGTTTGTCCCCATCCATGATCTCAACCTTCAAGGGAAAAAGGGACCAAACCAAAACAAAAAAGCTGACAATCCCTTGAGCAACCAATGCCTGCTGATGACGGTTATCAGGATGAAGAAAAACACCAAACAACAGATTCTGAGAAGGTTAATACCGACTTGTCCAGAAGTGCCGGTTGAGGAAACAACTCTCCCCTCCGAGGTTAGAGAAGAAATCCAAAATACAGTCTGTTCTCCTTCGGGGATGGAAGTTGTTGAGGTCCGAGGATGCTCCATCAAGAGGAATGAAGAGACTTCATAAATCTGATAACTCTGTTTCTAATAAAGAGTTGGTATCTTCCATGAATTGTGGAAATTCGACTTCTAAATTACAGATAGTCCCTGTGGAACCTTCATCAGTGGGGTGGATTGAGGTCACACAGAAGACAGGGGAAAAAGAAAGGATTGAGGAATTCTTTCATATTTAGTACCTGACATGTTTTCTCTTTTCTTATGTTTAGTCTTAAAATAAGCTAGTGCTTGCTTGCATATTTCTATGTTAAATTATCAGATATAGAGAGGATCACGTTCCTAATCCTTATGAAATGCTCTTGTAGCATATACAGAATGTAACCTCTTTTCTTTGTTATGAATAAGAAGTTATGATTTTTTTCCAGAGGAAAATAAAAATAGAAATAGAAATGAATACATGAAAAGGGATAGAAGTTGTGCAAATCATAAGAGCATAAATGGTAAATGGGACTAGAAGGTAAAATCATGCTCAAACCAGTCTGCAGAAGGGAGCGCCTGAGGTATATCCTATCCTATCTCATGTAAATTGCAACAAAATACAAAGGGCAACATGTATAGCAACTTGAGTGAGGGTTCCTACTATGCACTCCAACCAGGGCATGATCTCAAATGCTAAATTCCAAACCTCCATCCAGAAGAACATGGGCCTGGTGAAAGGAATTGTACACAACAATCAAGTCATGGACTAAATGTTAAAACATAAAGCATTGAATTCATCGATGCCTAAAGTGTACTACTCAACCCTGCCTGATGTTTGCATGAAAAAATGAAAAGAAATTCAAGGCATTAACTTCAAATATAGATTCTGATGCCTCAGGAAAGGTTGCAGTTGGTCAAGACAAGCTAAGACACAACACATTCTTCCAGTCAACCGCAGAATCTAGATATTGTTCAAAGAGAAAAACAATGCCTTTGTGAGTCACACTGAGCCAAAAGCTTCCCTGTGATTGAATGAGGAAATTGCTAGAAAACATAAGTCGTCATAACTAATTGCAGTCAAGTAATCTCTACTTGTTGGGAGACTGTTATTTCTTTTTTTGTTACAATTCTTTTCTACAATAATAGATTGTAACATGGCAACATACTCCCTCTTTTCTAGTGCAAAACTTCTCTGAGGTTACATCCATAACTTTTCACATTAAATGAAAACATATAAAAAGTCCATAAAATTTAAAACAAAAAAGAAAGCATTTTTACAATCACAAACTTAAAAAAAAAGCACATATAGAGAAAAAGTGAAGATTTCTGACCGATATTCTTCAAGAGGAGTTGAAGGATCAGGTTTTACAGCTTCTAGCTCTAATTTCAATGCTTTTGCAGAGGACTCTCTGGGATGCATTCTTGAATGATAATCAAGCAAAACCTTCAAAATTTGAACAGTGTTAGATGCATTGGACATAAACATGCGATATTGAGGAAAAAGGAGAGACAACTGTATTTAATTAGTGCATACTTTCAAAAGCCATGGGGCAGAATAATAATGCCAGAGTTAAATTTATACCATTTTCCAAGGGGCATGTTCACTATGATCTAAAATCCGTAGGTCTTGTATTGACACGGCAAGCTTTGATGAATAAAGCCCACCCTCAGGGAAAGTATCATACTGGAAGTTCATTCCATGCAACTCAACTTCCAGCAGTGAACTTGCATTTCTTGCAGTGTCTCCTTGAATTGGGAGGGAATCACACTTTTTCCAGGCAGGCCAGTCGGAACCTGCATACATCCTCCATGTGACCCTTAAGTTCTTGAGTGAAATTCGCCCAACTGGCTGAATGTTTTTGCCTGCCATAGTTGAACTTCCAGAGCTACTATTTGAGCCATTCACCTTGTCTTGCATTCTGTCAGTGTTTGAAATATGATTTTCCAAGATTCTGAATGAGCTGTCCTCGTACCATCCACCCATTCCATCCAAAACATCTTTACCCACTACCACAGTGGTATTATTAGGCCTTACTGATTCTCCAACCTTTAACTGTTTGCTTTCAAATCTTGGTGACCTGGGGAATGAATCAGAAAAATAATAATCTTCTATAAACGATAAGCAAGTCTCCCGTTGACTTGGGGCATGCATATCCTCTGGTCTAATGCCTGATGTAAGTTCACAACATGCTCTTTCTTTCACTGAAGGATCAACATCACAGATAGATGCAGAAACACTGCCTTCAAAAGCACATCCTTCTTCCAGTATAAGTTCACTTAACAGCAAATAGGACTGACCATTCACTGTAGAGTCTGGAGCCTTTTCATTTTTAAGTGTTGCAAGGTCTCCTGAACAAAAAGCATTCTCCACTATCACATCCATCAACCCAACTGACGTGGTTTCAGAAGTATGATTGATATCTGAATACTCCTTATTTGCGGGAAATACAACACTACTTCTGTAAATTTGCAATGTCTCATCAAAATTTTCATCGTTCACCTCGAGGGAATCAACCTGCTTCCCAGTAGCTCGCCTTGTTTGTAAGTGAACAGCAGACTCTTCATAATCAGGTGCAAAAAGTTGTTGAAGCTGCACAACCAGGCGGATAAGAGCTGCAGTTGTGTCATGGCAGGTATCCAGGCAAATGTTACCTTCTGTACAGGTAACTTTCCAAAGCAAGTTGTCCTGAGAATTCATTTCGACCTCCAGATTCATCATTGCCTCTCCAGCAATCTTCACATAACCTTCTGAATGTAAGGATTCTGCATCATAGGCATGCTTATTGTTTCTTCTTTCTGATAAATCTAAGAGAAGAAGACCTATATCTTCCAGCAAGATAGTGTACTTTTTGTTGTCTGTATTAGGCTTTGTCTTAATTGAAAGCCTCAGTGCTGATGCAGCCAAAATACATGACACTGGTGCACATGCTTCTTCAATGGGACTACCTGTAGAGAAACCGCTTACTCTTGAGGCTTCAGGAAAAGGCTCATAACTCACAGCAATATCTAATAATTCTAGCAAAAAGGAAGTGGTATAGGAATTCCCATTCTTGAGAAGCTCTTCTTGTGGACCAGTATCAGCAATTTGTTGCTCATCATCAACAGACTGACTAAAAAATGAAATGATTGAAGCCAACCAATCAAGCCGACCACCAGGTGCAACAAGTGTACCACATTGGATTGTAACAGATGTAAGACTCTGCAAATGTTGTGGATTATCAAGATGTATAATTGTTGTTCCTGCATTTCCACTAGCCAATGCATTGGTACCTCCCCCATCACCACGCCCTAAAACATTAGTTTTACAGCACAGTAAACATAATTCTCTAACTTTTCCAGCAGAAGGCCCCTGCTCCATTTTGTCACGTAATGATCCATACAATAACCCCTCATCATGATTTAGCCAAAGATAGCTGGCACCAGACACACCCCCAAGATTTGATACAGACAGAACTTCTAAATTCCCAACTGTTAATCGAAAACTGGCCCATGATCCAGGAAGTTCCTTTTCCATGGAAGCCCTTATATTCACTGACTCTGTCAAATGAACTGCAATATCAACAACTTTACACTCAAACAGAAACGAGGACTGCGATACCTTTGAGTGAGAACCATTACTTGCAAAAGAAAGGCTTTCTTTCACAGGTTTTCCTTCTGAATTCAAACAGGCTTCTTTGTCCCCTTTAGAAAAAATGCAATCAGCGAGCAGACTTAGAAGATTAGCTACTAGAACGTGCTCAGAGCCATAAAGATCAAGTTGTGCATGTGGTAAAGAGAAATGAATCAATATAGCAGAGCTCTGAATCATCTCCCGTCGATCATAAGCATCAGTAAATTGTAAGGCTCCTGCTGTATTTGCACCAAGAAATTCTGAATTGTTTCCACTCATTCTTTTACTTCCAGTTCCTCTTGTCCAATGTTCATTGGCTTCTTCCCATGCTCTCTCTGCATTCCTTGGCCCTTTCCCAGGAATATCCAGCCATTGGATGCCAATGATTGAATAATCCTTTTCTTTTCCATTTAAGATGCTGAAAACTTTCCGAGCGGAAAAATGCAGTTCATCCGAATCACCAGGGATACTCTTAGCATTAGTTTCCTTTGAAGGAGAAACTAGAAATAAGGCAGCCCCTCCCATTTTCAGATTGACAATACTGGATGAAGGAAAATGAAAGTCTTTTAAGGATTTGGCTTCTTTAAGCATCCCTTCTTGTTGACATTTCTGCACACTTGCAGACTCAGAAAGATCAATACAAATGAAATTGTCCCTTAAGAAATATGGACTCATACCCTTGTTGATTTCCATGGGGAAGCACAGAATAACCCTTCCCCATGATATAGAAACATTACCCTGTACACTTCCTTGTGGGGCATCCTTTCTACCACTGGAAGAACAGCCATCTCTTGATTCATCTGAAATTTTGCTATATTTCTTGGAGGAATTTCCGATGCCTTCAATTAACTGGCACAGTTTATTTGCTACATAAAAATCTACCCACAAAACAAATGGTGGAAGTTGTGCCTCAAACTTTGTGCAGCTAATTGCAGAATCATTGCACTTCTTATTGCCAAAATGACAATTCAGAGAGAAATGATGAGCAGAGTCAGGCTCAGAAACTAATAATTTGATCTTAACAAACTTCTTGAAAGTGCCAGATGTGCTTTCCTTTTCTTTGCAACTTTTATTAGCCATGTCCTCACGAGGCAATACCTCATCTTTATTTCTCATGTTAGTGATCTTATCTACTACTTCAGGAGTATAAAGTGATACAGGAAACCGGGGAAGTGCACCTTCAACTGCTTTTTGTAAATGTCTGATAGAAAACAAACTGCTTTCACTGTACTCTGCACAATTTGACAAGCTAAACTCCGCTCCTTTTCCACTTTTATCAAGAAGGTATTCAAAGATTTCAAACTGTTTCACCCTTGTATTGAACTTCAGTTCTTGAGCAGAGACCTGTCAAATATAAGAACAATTATTTTAAATTCAGTTTCTCTCCAAGCTTGCTTAACTATATTAGTTAAAATAAGTCCTCCAAAAAAATAGAATAGTAATATTTCTTACTTGAACAGAAAAACTCAAATCTTCAATATTAGCTTCTAAACAGATTTCCTCTGCATCCAAGCAGCCAGTCTCCTGTTGCAAGCATTCAACCCTTGACCTTTCCAGGGGTGACACAAGATTGGATACAGAGTTGACCATCAAAAAATCCAATTCTCTGGGAAGTGAACACTCCCTCGTGCAGCCACCATCCTGATCACTTTTGAGACTGTGAATGTGATCTTCAAATGCAAGTACTACAGATACACCATCCAATCTAACATTCAGATTGCATTCGACCCGTTGCTGTCCTGCATAGGAACAAGAAGATCTATGTGTCCATCATTTGCCTTTCAACTAACTCAAGGAATATCCAAAAACAATTACGAAAACCAATTGATTGAAAAAAAAATAGTCCTTAACTAACTCAAGGAATATCCAAATATAGAGAGATAAAGCCAATAAAGACTTGAAAATGACACGACTGAATTGATAAAGAAAAATCCAATCTCTTAGATACTTACAGAAAAGGGCTAACAAGAAATTTTTAGCCTCGTTTATCAGCAAATATAAACAGTAACAGACTTATTTTTCAATTTGATAAGTCGTGCAAAATGAATATCAACATGTTAAAATGGCAATATTTCAAACACTAGCCCCAATAGCAGTATTGCAGGATCAATGCAGGTAGCATACAAATATGGAATAGCAGAAATGAGCAGTAAGAAAAAAAAAAAATTAATTACCATACTTATACTAATTATGACACCGATGTGATAATTTGTCAAAATATCTATGAATGACTTCGAATAACCAGAAAACCATTAATATCATGATGATGATGATGATGATGATTACCATCCACTAAAGACCAACTTTGCTCTATTGGACATTAAGAAAATAAAAAATGAAAATTAAGTAATATGCTTCAACATATTGTTTCTATGATCAAAAGATCAGTGAGAAGCTTTCCGAGCTCTCTTTGATTTCTGTGTGTTAGTACTTTATAAGTTCATACACATAAACAACAGGGCACAAGCATCCATTTTCAATATTTTTGGCTAAGCTTAGGCCTGATGATTACCATCCACTAAAGACCAACTTTGGTCTATTGGACCTTAAGAAAACAAAAAATGGACATTAAATTATATGCTTCAACATATTGTTTCTGTGGTAAAAAAGATCAGCGAGATTCGAGAAGCTTTCCGAGCTATCTTTGATTTTTGCAAGTTAATACTTTATAAGTTCGTACACATAAACAACAGGACACAAGCATCCATTTTCAATATTTTTGGCAAATCTTAGGCCTCCACCTTTAATACTATAGATGCTCAACATCAAAGGGGCACACCAATTTTCAAAGTGTAACAGTGTCAGCCCCATTTTAGAGATTCGTTACAAATGGCATACAGGTGGTACTAATACTCCCATCCACAGGTAGCCTACCTAACTATCTGACTGTTGTATGCTCGGCATCCAACACCATTCCATGTCAGGGATGGGCTCAACATATACTTACAATGCTATATGGGGGAATCCCTGGAATGAGTTCTTAACAATAAACATCAATCACTCTGGAGTCTGAAGCTGAGAACAGATTCAAATCACATATATATGTCACACTATCTCCATCAAATGAGATGATCAAAGAAGTAAATGCTTTCCTTTAAGTTTCATTACGCCATAAGGGTTCAACAAAATCATGCTTTATATTATGGGTGTATGTTGGAAGAAGTAATGCATAATAAATTAAAAAATATCCTTATTTATGAAATATAGTGCATTGCAACATGGTGCTATGTAAATAGATTTTTCCATGTTGAATCATCTATCTTTGCAATCGTTTCTAACGAATCAAATACACTGCTCTATGCGAGCATAACCAACCACAGATAAGACCTTGTCATAAAATGTCGAAAACTTACGAGAAGGTATCAGCACTGATCCAGAAGCAAGGGTGGAAGCAGCGGTAATAGCACCAAACACAGAATAAGTCAAACTCCACAGACCGCTATTAGCAGGACCCGCATGCAAACTCCTTGTACCATCCATACACTCAAAGAATTCATCAACGCTGTAAAATGGCAATGACTTGATTTGTAATTTAAGCATTTCATGCTTCTCATAAATTATCCAGAAATATAATAATAATAGTAAAAGCACAAATAAAGGCTTCATTCATAAACCGAAGTACTGGGTAAAATTCACCCAGAGAAACTACAAACTAAAATACAGTAAGCAGTTCGTGATAGATACCTTTCTCCTAAGTCAACATTTTGCACCCAGTTAGATATGATCATCGAATCAGGAATCAAAGTACTATTTTCTGTTTCTTCCCTGATTGCTGAAGGCAAGTCTGAAAATGATCCTGCAAATGAACTAAACATCACATCGGTCGTACTTGTCACTGATTCCTCAAGATGAAGACAACTATGCAAATCATGCTCAAATCCCATACTCTGTCCAAAAGATTGCCTATTACTGGAACGGAGACTAGGCTCACTGCCTTTATCTCTACATTCACCTATAGAGTCCAGTAGAGAAATTAGCCTTTGAATCGTACATGGCTGCAATTGCAACTTGACAGGATCAAAATGAATTTCAGCATTGACTTTGGGAATATCCATAGAACCACTTTTCCAAGGTATGCTTAGCTGAACTGATCCCGAAAAGCCACCTCCATTTCCATCTATAATYGGCACTGGACTCTTACCAGGCTGACTTCCTGCAGACCTACCACTTAAGACTGATGCAATGGGTCTTAAACTTCCTGGTTGTGCATCCTTGTCTATCACGTCATAGAGATCAAYGRTTACACCATAAAAGTTTATAACTTTTGTCAACATAACAAGTCCTGTTACATTATCYGGATGAAGGCCTGCACTTTCACAAGCATCTCCAGACACATCTGTTCCATATTCTGTTTGGAGCACTCGAAGGGCAAGAATGCTTTGAGACTGGCAGCTGCTTTCAACCCTACAAGTCTCTGTTGCCTGCTCAAATGCAATAATAAGATTTTTAATTTTAACATGGAGACCAAGCAGCAGCCTTTCCACCATCTTGGCAATCATCTTAACCCCATCCTGAACACCAAGGTAGGTGGAACCCCCATTTGCATGGATCCCACAGCCCTCTACCTGCTCTGAATTCAGCCGAGAAGGTGACACGCTGGAGCACACTTCTGAAGTAGAACATTCTTCATAACTACTAGATGTTTTGAACTCAGTTCGTGGAACAAGAACAAGCTCAAAATCCTCCACATTAATCTCACACTTTTCAGCTGCCAGTGCTTTCCAAGGTATTCTAATTGATATGCTTCCAATTAATCCTTCTTTGATAATCACTGGTGTCACACCCAACTGGCCAAGATCAAGCATCTTTAATAAGTATTGAAGACTCTCGCATATAGTATATAGTTATACAGATTTTTACATAAAAAACAGCAACAACAATGCAACAAGGATGCTTAGGCTGAGTTGGCTACATCAACAAAATATTTAAAATTTAATTTCACAGATTTGCTCGTAAGTATATACAACATATTTTTTATACAGGATACCTCTGACTTGCCGGTAATATGGTCATCAGAAAACATGGATTGCAGTTTTCGAAATAAATGTTTTATTGATATTCATGAATATAAAAACACAAGAGAAGCCATATTATATATTACTGTTATTACTATGCTCAATTTGAGCTATCTGATATTACTGGGTTCAACTATTTCATAGAACTATCAATACTGCGTTCCAGCTTCCAGTTCACATTTGCCGAGAAATCTATCATAACCAGCTGCCAAAGCCCAGCCCTTGAAAAGGGCCCAGACTCCCCTCCACTAATATTGCCCATAAAGAAGCAAGTTTCACGAGCCCTGGATTAGTTTCAGAAACAGCTCCATCATACAATTCACGTCCACCAAAACTAATCTATCAAAACAAGCTATGCTAACAAACCTAAAAGGAATTATACTTTCATTCAGGAGATGCCTATGAAAAATCGAGGTTCCCAAAACCTAAATTTATTGGCATTTGCCAAAACTAAACTAAGATAATGAGATGCCAAAATCCGTCCCTATATAAAATTTTCACTTCATTACATAAACATGGTTCCAAAATTCTTTAACTAGACTAAACTATACTGATAAATTCCAACAAACAGTTTGCCTAAACTTTAGTACCAATTCCAGCATATGATTCAAGTTAGACCAGATACGATCATAAAAAGCTGGGGGAATCCGGCCCTGAATTAAGCCAATTTTCCCAAACCCTAAATTACACTATAGCTCACAAACAATTCCAACATATGATTCACGTCCCTCCATGGAAAATACAAAATTGGTGCCAACAATTTGAGCAAAAAAAATGCTTTACTTACACCACCGAGGTTAACGAACCCTAATTTAAACCATGTTTCAATAAAATCGTAGCCAAACAATTCAGTTCGCTAAGATTAAAACCACCAGAACAGGCTGTGCAAATCCAAAAGAAAATTGAACTGTTCCCGATGAAAAATAACAAAATTGAAGATGATTTTTTAACAGAACCGCACCTGTTCGTTGAGATAATCGGTATTTAACGCAAGGCTATTGAGCTGGACAGTCCCCGATCCCAGCTGCACCTCGAGGCCGTCCAAATCAAGCTCTCCCCGGATAAATTTTCCTAGATACCTCTTCAGGAAGAACTTGCACACGCGCTTGGCTGCCCAATCTCGAAACATGGTTACGCGCCCGGGGATTCGACGACCGATCACCTGCAAACCCTGTGAACCACTCCCACGTCCGGACCGTTCCAACAGCAGGAGAAGCTAAAAATCCCAGAAACCTTAAGATTACTCCGTCTGTTTCACCCACAGGACTGATTAATTTCACCCGATTCAAACCGGAAACCGGTTGTTCCTTCATGCAGTAAATACCCGATAATTTTGGGTGCTCTGATTGTCGTCTGCACTCTTCCATCCATCTGACCGTGGAAACTGGGGCTCCGGGAAGGAAGAGAAATAAAAGAGAAAAATGGATCCAACTAAAGGAAAGTGAAGGGGACAAGGAAAAGCAAGGCGGTGGGCCCCATGTAGCCGCCGAGAGAATGAGTAAACCGCTAGCAGGTTATGTGGGCGCAGTTTCCGTGCTTTTCTTCGTCAATTCTTTTGTCATTTCCCAGATTGAGAGGACCCTTATCGTTGTCGAAGCGGAATAAATTATTAACGTTGGACTGTGGTCATATGGTCTCTGGGTGACTTGTTCTATTGAACAAAAATCCCGTTGGACACGAATAAATATCTTCAATAGTAGCAACGCATATTTTGATCATTATCAGATTATAATATTAACATGTGTGCAATATTATAATATTAATTCATTTCTACAGATGAGCTTCTTGTGACACGATAATAATACTATGGTACATGGCATTTGTGAGGCGGAGCCCCTGTACGTTTACAGCTTACACTTTGCAGATCGTCGGTAGAAAATGCACGAGCTAGTAGGGTTTATGAGTAATATTTTTTAATTTGGTTTTTTATAAATATAGATTTATTTTATATTAGGTGTATTTCGACTAGTTAAAAGAAAAGTTGTTTCGTCCTAACTCGGCATTAAATTTCACAAATTTTCAATATATTTGATTTCCATGAACCGTTTGTTACATTAGATTTGGATTAAGAATATCAATTTATTTATTTTTGTACTTCTAATTATTATGATTTGTTTTTGTGTTTTTGATTATTATGATTTGTTTTTCTAATTATTATGTAAAATGCATCTCATGCAATTATTTTTGTTTATAAAATATCTATAAAAAAAATAATATATATATATATTTGATTATAAAGTATTTAAAAGAATTATATAAACTAATCACAAGTATATTTAAAGTATACTTTGATTTCACCAAAACTACTCTCTGTCAAACTTCATCGTTGTTGTTGTGTCTAAATTGAAAATAATTATAATATCATATTTATTTCATCGTTGTTGTTGTGTATCATATTTAGTTTATGGGCAACTTTTAATGGAATAGTTAATATTATAATAAAATGAAATAAAAATTAGAGTTTTTTTTTTATAAATGGGAAGTTTGCTTGAATTTTGAATTTTGTTGTAAATTCAAATTTTCAAATTAAAATATTAAAATGTTAAAAATGAAATAAAAATTAAAGAATCCAAATACAATGTAAAATATTGAAATAAAAAAAATACATTATTGAAATCTAAATTTTTCATTACTAAATTATGTCTAAGTTGTTGATCATCACTTCTTTTTTCATTACTAAATTTTGTCAAGTTATTAATGGGGTCTAACATAAAAGCGGAATTATTAGGAGCATGGACTACTCTTACACTTGCAAAGCTATTGGATCTTCAATGTATTCAAGTATTGGGGGATTCGAAGGTTGTAATTGATTGGCTTAAATAGAAAGGGAAGCTTCAAGCAATGAGCATTGAAGCATGGAAACGCCAAATTAAAGATCTAATCCCCACCTTCCATTGTATTCATTTTCATCATATTTTCAGAAAATCAAATAGAGTGGCATGTGAAAGCAAGCCCTCTCAACAATAAAAAGAAGGCTTACATATTTCACTTGGGACAGAGAGAATACAGGGACTATTCTCAGCGAGGATATCTTTTAATTCCTTTGATTTCATCCATCCCTTGTTTTGCCTCAGATTGTTTTTTCTTTTTGGCAAGGGATCCAAGACTCTTTTAATTTTTTAGTTAGAATTTATCATCATGGGAACCTTTCTTTTTGAGAGGATTTTGCTTTTCCTATGAATGTAAGAATAGGCATGTCTGATTTTCTCCTAAATGTTTTTGGAGAAAGTTATTTGGGAAGACCTAAGTGATTAGGCTTTGTAAGCCATGGTCACAAGTTCAAATCCAGAGGGGGGTAGGGTATGTATACCTTCATAGACTTTACCAATCAAATCGTTGGGCGAGGGAGATCTCTTGTCCCACAAACAAAGGGGTCTCATACACCAATTTAGTGTGGTGGCTTGGCCGTGACCTTAAAAATAGATTATTATTATTATTATTAATTACTCAGAAAATGTTTTAAAAAAATCATTATAATATAATTTTTGTGCAATTTTTCTATTGAAAAAAAAATTATTATTGATTATTTTTTTTACCTAAAATATTTAAAAGGTTATTTTTATATTCATTGTATGAATTTTACTTATTTTTAACCTAAAATATTTAAAAAATTATTTTTATATTCATTAATTTTGGTTGAATTTAATTTTAGATCTTAGTATATATTTACTTTATTATTTTTATTTAATTATATATATAAAGTTTCATTCATTAATTTTCATTAATATTGATTTAAATTAATATTCTCTAAGTAAATAGTTTATATGCAAAACAAAAATAACTTATAAAATATTATAATGATTTAAATTAATATTCTCTACTTAAATAGTTTATTTGCAAAACAAAAATAACTTATAAAATATTATAATGTTTATTCATTTTAAAAAATTTGTTATCTAAATATCATATTATTTATTAAAAAAATAATAGGGACGATATATATTTATGGAAGATGAATAATAACAGGTCTGATTTTCTCCTAGATTTTTTGGGGAAAGTTATTTGGGAAGGCTTTGTCAACCATTTAATTATTAAAACAATGTTTTAAAAAAATTATTATAATATAATTTTTGTGTAATTTTTTTATTGAAAAAAAAGTTATTAATAGTAATTTTTTTAAGGTTATTTTTACACTTATTGTATAAATTTTACTTATTTTTAACATAAAATATTTAAAAAGTTATTTTTACACTCATTAATTAATTTTTGATTGAATTTAATTTTAGATCTTAGTATATATTTACTTTATTATTTTTAATTATATAAAGTTTCATCTAGTAACTTTCATTAATATTGATTTAAATTAATATTCTCTAGATAAATAGTTTATATGCAAAACAAAAATAACTTATAAAATATTATAATTTTTATTCATTTTAAAAAAAATATTATCTAAATATCATATTTATTTATAAAAATAATAGTAACAGGGACGATATATATTTATGAAAGATGAATAACAACACGTGAGGAATGTAATAGTTATATCTTGTACAAAGCTAAACTAAAATATGAACCACTTAGATAATAAGAAATTTTTTAATTAAACTTATATAAAGAAAGCAAAATAAGTTAATGATTTAGTTTGTCTTCTATCTTTTATTAAAGTTACCATCTAATTTATAATTAAAGTTGTCATTTAATTTATAAAATTTATATATTTTAATGGAAAATAAATATTTTATAAATATTTTAATTATACTAATTTTATGATTTAGTTTCTCTTCTATTTTTATTAAAATTATCATTTAATTTATAAAATTTATATATTTTAATATAAAAGAAAACTTCCATAAACATTATAATTAGAGAATCTATATACTATTTTTTACAATTTTATGATAAAAAAATCTAGATATGATAAATTGAATGTAAATATTATAAAAAAAAACATAGCCATGAAATAGATATATACATGGATATTTAAAGTCCACGTAACTAATACACCAAAAAAAAAAAAAAACAAATTATATTCATAGTTGTGAGTCTTTTATAATGGATTGTTTTAGTAATAGAAGTACCAAGCCTTTAAATTTAGCTAAAAATATTTTTTACTAATAAAGATTAGTTATTTGAGGAAAAAATATTGCAGATCAAGAAAGTGCTTCACAAAAAAAAGGATTGAAGTAGTTTATATGCTGAAAGAAAGTTGTATTGGGAAAATGTTGACATTTTAGTGTTCCTACAGCGGTGTGGATATGTTCTTCTTAGCAACTCTAAATCTATATGTCAGTTTTGGTATGTCTGCAATTTACAATGAAACTAAGTTTAAGAAAACATTCAATGAATTACAAAATTGAAAAGCAGGTGTTATGTTTTCTATGTCAGTGTGTTGATCTACAAGCACAATACATTTAGATTCACCATGATCATAGTTAGTTTTTGGTACAATTTTGAAATTTGAAATACAAACACCTTTTCCTGGAAAACGTTTTCCTTAATGTTGTTCAATGAAATTATGATGGACATTCAAGGTCATTGTCATTTCATCTTTGTCATCTATTAAATCTGCTTGCAAAAGCTCATTTACCTTTTGTGATTTGTCAAATATTGCCATGTATGTGACAATGACATTGCAATGGAAAACTTCTCCAACCTTGCAACTAGTCAACTCTCCCATACTTGAGATGGATGGTGTTGGTTTGTGCCTATACATGGCAAGCAAGTGTGAGTTAGCAAACGAACACTGGAAGGAAATGTGTTTGAATTCATATTTAGCAACATTTACCTGTTGGCCTCTATTTCCAATGCTACTTTTTCTTGTTTGCCTTCATTGTTTCTTTTCATGTTGTTGTGGGTGAGACAAGATTTGTCATATTAGAGCAAGATCTAAAGATTGTAAAGATATGCATAAAAAAAAATTGTATCTCGGGAACAAGTGAAAGAGAAACCATAAAATCATATTCAACAAAATCTTCTTCAAACCAGTTTTAAAAAATCTACCAAAAATTGGCAATATTGACTTAAAAAGGTAAGCTAAACATAACACTAAATAGATCATCAACACAAAAATCATGTTAGCTTGAGGGGATAATGGTAATGGCATATTAATAAACAATTGACAAAACCCTTATTTGCAAGGTTATAAATGGAATTATAATAGAAAGTGAATTAAAGTATGTGTTATGTTTTCTCTAATACATCCCCCAACCCTCACCCTCATATACCCCCACCCTCATATAGGAGGGTGGGCGTGGGGGATATATTAGAGAAAACATAATATGAGGGTGGGGGTGTGGGGATATATTAGAGAAAACATAATATGTTTTCTCTAATGTATCGAGTGGGGGTGGGGAGATATATTAGATAAAACATAATAACATAATATGGGGGTGGGGGGATATATTAGAGAAAAAATAATATGTTTTCTCTAATATATCTGCCCCGCCCCCACCCTCATATACCCTCATATAGGAGGGTGGGTGTGGGGGGTATATTAGAGAAAACATAATATGTTTTCTCTAATATATCCCTCCACCCACACCCCCACCCTCACATATGTTTTCTCTAATATATCCCTCCACCCCCACCCTCATAATATGTTTTCTCTAATATATCCCCTCACCCCCACCCTCATATAGGAGGGTGGGGGTGGGGGGATATATAGGAGGGTGGGATGTTTTCTCTAATATATCCCCCCACCCCCACCCTTATTATGTTTTCTCTAATATATCCCCCCACCCGCACCCCCATATATAGGAGGGTGGCTCTAATATATCCCCGCACCCCCACCCTCATATATGAGAGTGGGCATGGAGGAAGATATTAGAGAAAACATATGGGTGGGGGTTGGGGGATATATTAGAGAAAACATATTATTTTTTCTCTAATATATCCCCCCACCCCACCCATTTTATCTAATATGTTTTCTCTAATACACCCCTGCACCCCCACCCTCGTATATAGGAGGGTGGGGGTATTATGTTTTCTCTAATATATCCCCCCGCCCCACCCATTTTCTCTAATATGTTTTCTCTAAAATATGACAATGACACTACCATGGAAAACTTGTCCAACCTTGCAACTAGTCAACTCTTCCATACTTGAGATGGATGGTGTTGGTTTGTGCCTATACATGGCAAGCAATTGTGACTTAGCAAACGAACATTGGAAGGAAATGTGTTTGAATTCATATTTAGCAACATTTACCTATTGGCCTCTATTTCCAATGTTATTTTTTCTTGTTTCCCTTCATTGTTTCTTTTCATGTTGTTGTGGGTGAGACGAGATTTGTCATATTAGAGCAAGATCTAAAGATTGTAAAGATATGCATAAAAAAAATTGTATATTAGGAACAAGTGAAAGAGAAACCATAAAATCGTATTCAACAAAATCTTCTTCAAACCAGTTTTAAAAAATCTACCAAATAAAATTTGGCAATATTGACTTGAAAAGGTAAGCTAAACATAACACTAAATAGATAATCAACACAAAAATCATGTTAGCTTGAGGGGATAAATCTGCTTGCAAAAGCTCATTTATCTTTTGTGATTTGTCAAATATTGCCATGTATGTGACAATGACTTTGCGATGGAAAACTTCTCCAACCTTGCAACTAGTCAACTCTCCCATACTTGAGATGGATGGTGTTGGTTTGTGCCTACACATGCCAAGCAAGTGTGAGTTAGCAAACGAACACTGGAAGGAAATGTGTTTGAATTCATATTTAGCAACATTTACCTGTTGGCCTCTATTTCCAATGCTACTTTTTCTTGGTTGCCTTCATTGTTTCTTTTCATGTTGTTGTGGGTGAGACGAGATTTGTCATATTAGAGCAAGATCTAAAGATTGTAAAGATATGCATAAAAAAATTTGTATCTTAGGAACAAGTGAAAGAGAAACCATAAAATCATATTCAACAAAATCTTCTTCAAACCAGTTCTAAAAAATCTACCAAATAAAATTTGGCAATATTGACTTAAAAAGGTAAGCTAAACATAACACGAAATAGATCATCAACACAAAAATCATGTTAGCTTGAGGGGATAATGGTAATGGCATATGAATAAACAATTGACAAAACCCTTATTTGCAAGGTTATAAATGGAATTATAATAGAAAGTGAATTAAAGTATGTGTTATGTTTTCTCTAATACATCCCCCAACCCTCACCCTCATATAGGAGGGTGGGTGTGGGGGATATATTAGAGAAAATATAATATGAGGGTGGGGGTGTGGGGATATATTAGAGAAAACATAATATGTTTTCTCTAATATATCAGGTGGGGGTGGGGGTAGGGGGATATATTAGATAAAACATAATAACATAATATGGGGGTGGGGGGATATATTAGAGAAAAAATAATATGTTTTCTCTAATATATCTGCCCCGCCCCCACCCTCATATACCCTCGTATAGGAGGGTGGGGGTGGGGGGATATATTAGAGAAAACATATTATGTTTTCTCTAATATATCCCCCCACCCCCACCCTCATAATATGTTTTCTCTAATATATCCCTCCACCCCCACCCTCATAATATGTTTTCTCTAATATATCCCCTCACCCCCACCCTCATATAGGAGGGTGGGGGTGGAGGGATATATAGGAGGGTGGGATGTTTTCTCTAATATATCCCCCCACCCCCACCCTTATTATGTTTTCTCTAATATACCCCCCCACCCCCACCTTCATATATAGGAGGGTGGCTCTAATATATCCCTGCACCCCCACCCTCATATACGAGAGTGGGCGTGGGGGGAGTTATTAGAGAAAACATATGGGTGGGGGTGGGGGAATATATTAGAGAAAACATATTATTTTTTCTCTAATATATTCCCTCCACCCCACCCATTTTATCTAGTATGTTTTCTCTAATACACCCCTGCACCCCCACCCTCGTATATAGGAGGGTGGGGGTATTATGTTTTCTCTAATATATCCCCCTGCCCCACCCGTTTTCTCTAATATATGACAACGACACTGCCATGGAAAACTTTTCCAACCTTGCAACTAGTCAACTCTTCCATACTTGAGATGGATGGTGTTGGTTTGTGCCTATACATGGCAAGCAAGTGTGAGTTAGCAAACGAACATTGGAAGGAAATGTGTTTGAATTCATATTTAGCAACATTTACCTGTTGGCCTCTATTTCCAATGCTATTTTTTCTTGTTTCCCTTCATTGTTTATTTTCATGTTGTTGTGGGTGAGATGAGATTTGTCATATTAGAGCAAGATCTAAAGATTGTAAAGACGTGCATAAAAGAAATTGTATATTAGGAAAGTGAAAGAGAAACCATAAAATCGTATTCAACAAAATCTTCTTCAAACCAGTTTTTAAAAATCTAGCAAATAAAATTTGGCAATATTGACTTGAAAAGGTAAGCTAAACATAACACTAAATAGATAATCAACACAAAAATCATGTTAGCTTGAAGGGATAATGATAATGGCATAGGAATAAACAATTGACAAAATGCTTATTTACAAGGTTATAAATGGAATTATAATAGAAAGTGAATAAAAGTATGTGTTATGTTTTCTCTAATACATCCCCCAACCCCCACCATCGTATAGGAGGGTGGGCATGGGGGGATATATTAGAGAAAACATAATATGAGGGAGGGGGTATGGGGATATATTAGAGAAAACATAATAAGAAAACACGGGGGTGGGGGGATATATTGGTGAAAAAATAATATGTTTTCTATAATATACACCCTCCCCACCCTCATATACCCTCATATAGGAGGGTTGGGGTGTGGGGATATATTAGAAAAAACATATTATGTTTTCTCTAATATATCCCCCACCCTCATATAGGAGGGTGGGATGTTTTCTCTAATATGTGTTCTCTAATATATCCCTCCACCCCCACCCTCATATAGGAGGGTGGGATGTTTTCTCTAATATATCCCCCAACCCCCACCCTCATAATATGTTTTCTCTAATATATCCTCCCACCCCCACCCTTATTATGTTTTCTCTAATATATCCCACCACCCCCACCCTCATATATAGGAGGGTGGCTCTAATATATCACCCCATCCCCACCCTCATATATGAGGGTGGGGATTGGGGGAGATATTAGAGAAAACATATGGGTGGAGGTGGGGGGATATATTAGAGAAAACATATTATGTTTTCTCTAATGTATCCCCAAATATGTTTTCTCTAATATATCCCCCCACCCTCGTATATGAGGGTGGGGGTGGGGGGAGATATTAGAGAAAACATATCTGGGGATATATTAGAGAAAACATATTATGTTTTCTCTAATATATCCCCAAATATGTTTTCTCTAATATCTCCCCCCAACCCCACCCTCGAATATGTTTTCTCTAATATATCCCCAAATATGTTTTCTCTAATATAACCCCGCACCCCCACCCTCGTATATTATGTTTTCTCTAATATATCCCCCCTAGAGTGGGATGTTTTCTAATATTACCCCCCACCCTCATATACACCCTATATTTTCTCTAATATTACCCCCTATATGAGGGTGGGGGTGGGCGGTAATATTAGAGAAAACACAATATTAGAGAAAAACATATTATGTTTTTCTTCTAATATTACTCCCCCACCCTACTCTCATATTATGTTTTCTCTAATATTACCCCCCACCCCAACCCTCATATATGAGGGTAGAGGGTAATATGTTTTCTCTAATATATTCCCCCATTTCTCTAATATATACCCCCACCCCCATCATCGTCTTATTTTTTCTCTAAAATATGAGGGTGGGGGTTGGGGGGATATATTAGACAAAACCCCCACCCTCGTGGAGGGATATATTAGATCAAACCCCCACCCTCATACAAGGGTGGAGGTTTTCTCTAATATATCCCC
This sequence comes from Picea engelmannii, assembly GCA_009831015.1. NCBI lineage: Eukaryota > Viridiplantae > Streptophyta > Pinopsida > Pinales > Pinaceae > Picea > Picea engelmannii. The sequence goes on along the minus strand of ML781042.1, from coordinate 506,028 downwards.
CCACTCCCACCCTATGTTTTCTCTAATATATCCCCCCACCCTCACCCTCACCCTCACCCTCATAATATGTTTTCTCTAATATATCCCCCCACTCCCACCCTATCTTTTCTCTAATATATTCCCCCACCCCCACCTTCATAATATGTTTTCTCTTATATATCCCCCCACTCCCACCCTATGTTTTCTCTAATATATCCTTCACCCACATATTAGAGAAAACATATTATGGAGGTGGGGGGAGATATTAGAAAAATCATATGGGT
>ML781042.1:463913-492256 GCA_009831015.1 Picea engelmannii | reverse complement strand
TGATGGAATGAAGACTCCAACAAGGTACATGACAAGTGGGTCGAAAGGCAACTTGTTCATGGTGTGTGGGGCTCCATGCCTATAATCCAATATATGTTGGAGATGATCCATCTCCAACCACAAGATATCAAGTTAGCACATATCAATGCAACATCACACCAAGATGACTAGTGAGACACCACAACAACATTTAACAAGGAGTGATTGTGTTGTTTCCAAATTTAGAAGAGTGCTTCAACTCTAAACAACATCGAAGCAACCTAAAACTCTGTAGCCCATGGAAGGCGATCACTTGCTAAGGTTTCTTGTTAAGATAAAGGGGTTGACAAAAATAGTTGGCACACAACTTCTACATGAACCCAAGCCTTCTTAACTAGTGGACAAAATCAAAAGAGATGTTTCAAGGTTTTAGGGTGGACAACACAGGTTCTACATCCCAAGGTAAGTCAATATTATGTCAATAGGGAGATCGCCTATCACCAAACTCGAGGCAAATAATGTCTTTTTAGGTTCAATTACAAGTTTTCATATGCTTTTGAGGCAAAACAACCAAGTTTGTTACTTCAAATGTAGGGCCAAAATTTATTAAGCCATCCAACTTTCAAGGCAAGGCTTGGGATAGAGCCACTTATAATCCATGTCTAGCTTGTAGCATGTGAAAGTTGTGGCCTTGCAACATTTCCAGTCATGCCACCACGCGTGGGTCACTAGAAATCCAAGCTTGAGATGTAGTAGTATGGGATGAGACCTTGGATGTGGCTCACAATAACCCTACTAGTGTTTGTAACCATAAACTTTTGCTTCAAGTCAAGCAATGGAATCCATTCCTTGGATAACCATCAAATAAATTGGTGGCACAGTGAACGTCTCTTTCAAAAAATCTTCAAGGATACAAACCATGAGGATTTGGCCAAGGGTTTCCCTTCAAGCAAAATTAACAGAGACCACCGCAAAATGTGTTTTTTAAAAGACAACCCAATTTAGAGAGAAGGCTTCTTCTAAGATAAGAAAGGTTAGAGCGCCTCTCAGGCCTTCCAAATACTCTCGAGAACAATTGTCTAACAACTTTGACCTTGGAGGGGCAATGTGGCTTGAAATGAAAGGCCTTGCCATATTGTTTTTCCCATGGGCCTTCAATAACACGAATCAACCATTTGATGTAGAGCACCCATGCCTAGATTCTAGTCTCAATAATCCCCAAGCCACTCATTTCCTCGCGGGTTATAACAAAGAGTCTAGTCGGCTCTATGGAAGCCAGGTTATTTGTTTTTTTAAACCATAACTAGGAGATATTTGTATTAAGCAAAAAGTTGCAACGAGGTTTGCAACAAATGTTCATCAAAAGTCTGCTTTAAGTAGTCTTAAATAGTAATTTAAAGTAGAAAAAACTATTGTCCTATAGCTATAGTCGAATAAGGTTGATGGCTACTGCTTCCAACAAAAATTGGTGGTATAATTTCTACAAAAAAGGCCTAAAAAACTAACTACTTTAAAAAACATATAGTCTTAACAAAAGGCATGTCGGTTAGTCGCTTCACTTGAGTTGCTTTGGCTAAGTCTGAGTCCACTTTGACAATTTTCGCATGCTCCAATAGTTGGTGAACAATTTTGTCTTCCCTGAGAGCCCCGCAGTTGGAATTAATGGATTGAAGTTGATCTGAGGCCTTTGAATGATCTCCTTTGGACAAATTTATAACCATACTACGAATCATGGTGTAGTTTGCTTCCAACACAAAGATTTGGCACTTAAATTGAACCAAAGTACCCATTATTGCGACAACTTGTAGAGTTACCTAATTATCTCGTTCTTGAATTCTACTTTTGGCCACCAAAATGGAACTTATGTTGCCCTAGATGGCCTCCTCGTGGCTTCTCAATGCCCTCCTATTTCCCTACAATTCTCTATAATCCATCTGATAATGAATGATATACAATGCCCGATGCGAAATAGGAACTCCAAAGTCATCGAGCCACTTTGCTGCAGAGATGTCTAAGACCAAGGATTCATTTAGATGGAGCTCTAAATTTGGAATCCAAAAAACACACTGAATATACCTCTGTAAATAAGAGGAAAGAGAAAGGCCTCCCCCAAAAAGAACCAAGGCGACACTTTGTGCAAAAGAAAGGAGATAGAGAGATGGAAGCCAAGTCATTTTTTAGACTTAGCCCAAAGAAATTTTTAGAGTTTTTTCCAACTGGTCACATGTTGCCTTAAAGGGACCCAACAAGAAGAGTAATAGAAATGAGTGGCTACTAGTGCCTTGGTTCATATTTGAAATTTAATAGCCAAGGTAGGAGGCTTAGAAACCCACTTGTTGATTTTTCACTCCACCCTTTGGATGACTACCTCTTAGAGATCCTAGAGGAAAGCTTGAAAGGCAAAAGGGGATGCCCGTGAACTTGAAAATTTCCCCCAGTTAAATATAGGACCAATTAAAAGAGTAAAGCCATGCAAACAATGACATTTGAATTTGTTTGTAGCACTAAGTCTTGGCCCATTGGATACTATATCTTGAAGCATAAAATAAAAGGTTCGAGCACTCCATAGTAACTTTCCATAATTGGTGGTCCTCGGTGAGAGTCAAGAAGAAATCATTTACAAAGTGACCATTGACAAGTTAGATTCCCCTCTCAAGTTCAGGGAGGGGAATTCCGTGAATCTACTTGACGGACACCATGGAATGAATCAAGTGGCCAAGAGCTTATGCCATCGTAACATATAGTGCAAGAGCTAGGGAACAACCTTTTCTAATGGAATTGAACAATTTGATGCCTTTATATGTGTAGGGGTTAATAGAGAGAGAAATCAAAGCATTAACAAACAGGGTTTCAACACTGTTGAGGAAACCAAACCCAAATCTAAGCACTTTTAGCATGGCTAATATAAAGGGACACTCAAATTTGTCATAGATAAGCCTTTTCAAAATCAATCTTGATAAACAGAGAATAGGGACTAGAGGACCAAACCCACTCCATCCCCTCCCATGTAGCAATAAAATAATCAAGAATATACCATCCTTGATTAAAGCCAATATGTTATGGTTGAATATTCTTCGATAGAATATGTTTTACTTGTAACGTTATGGATTTGGCCAAAATCTTGTAGGAGGTGTTGTGCAGGGTAGTTAGTGTCTAGTTTGTAATGATCTCAAGATCTCCAAACTTAGGGTTAAGCCAAATATGCCCTTGGTTGATATCTACACCCATAGATCATTAGTGAAACACATCCTTATACACACAAAGAAGGTCAAGGCCAACAAAATCCCAAGCAGCCTCATACAATTCGTGGGGGAAGTCATCGAACACAAGGGCTTTGTCATCCTCCATTACTTGAAGGGTCATAGCTAGCTCATCCAAGGTTAGGGCTAAGTCGCATGCTTATTGTTTCTCTTATGAAAGCTTGTAGAGCACGACATCTAGACACTTCTTAATAGCCTCATACCTTACATAGGAATGGCCCTAGGATTCGAAAACTAAATGATAGTGATCAACGAATTCATGCTCAATCTTTGTTAGCTTAGTTGTCTAGTTTTTGAGATAGAGATGGCTTCCTAAACCTCCTTGGTGGTCAGGGATATGAAAAAGGTTTTGGTGGGCTTATCATAGATTTGAGACAATGAAATTAGGGGCATAGTTGAGTGCCTCTCGCTTGACTAGTATATTTGTCCTATAAGAGACGGTGAAGCTTTGTAGCCCAAGCATGCTTATCTTCATCATAAGGGGCCCATTGTAGATTCTTTGGAAACCCTTATTGCTCCTTAAATATTGCATAATTGCGATTATGATGAATTTTGGTAATTTTCTAGCCACATTTGTGGAGATAGAATCCTCCCACCATGTGACCCATCCCTAATCCTTAGGTGGCTAGGGGATGAGGTTCAAAATTGTGTGAATGCAAGCTAGATAGCCAAGGATTTGGAGATGGGAGACATTGAGAATGTAGTAGGTTTGGGCCATGTGAGTCCTTTCAAGTCCCCGCAAAATATAGAATCAAATGGATTGATGACCATAAAGAGTAGTTGTGTGCACCACATGAATTGGGATACCCCAAGAGAGTGAAAGGAGAAGGAGTTATGCTCAGAGTGTAGATACCTATCAACCATCTCCTAAATTTTCCATGCGCCTTTATGAAAATTGGCCCAAGTAATCCAAAGTTAAAACACTTTTCTTCAATTACTGTTTGGGTAAAAAATCCCATGGCAAGCCTTTAGGGCTAATCAAGCTCCTTTTTCACTGATTAGCAGGCGCACAGGGAGCATGCCCTCTTTGTCTTGTTAAGCTCCCACCATTTTAAAATCACAACAAATAAGTCAAGGGGCATTGGGAATATCATCAACCATCTAATGCCAAAAGTTCGCATGTTTTCCTACGTCATTGGAAGCATATACATTAGTCAGGCTAATAAATCAATTGTCTAACTGAAGGAGCATCCATGTAATCTGATGATGGAGTTCGTACCCGACCCCACTATACTATTAGCTATTTGGGTAAAAATAAGGCTTTAAACCCCCCTTTTTTCTTCGATCTGATCAAACCAAAAACCTTAAATCTCTCAACCAAATTACTAACAGGTTCGACACAAAGCATGAATCCCATGATTTCGACTTCTTGAAAATAGAGGATATATGTCCCATTCAATGAGGTCATCAATTGGCAAAGAATGTGATTTATATTGGTATCATTAAAAGCCAAAACATTCTAGGATGTCACTTTAATAAGAAACCTTGATACAGGTGGATATCTTTGGCCACCCACCTATTCCAACTGGCTCAAAACAGTGTTCTGGCAATTTACTATTTTTAACAATTTTTCAGTTCCTAAACTTTCAGGGCCATTTTGAGGGCCTAAATGAAGTTTTTTTTAGGATCGAGCACCTCGATGATATCGAAAGGATTTGATTGAACCCCCAAAATGAATCTCCTGGACAATACCTTTCCAACGAGCTATCATGCGCCCCAAATGAAGATCGTATGCCAAAGTTACGCCCTCGAGAAGTTGATACACCAAACTACCCAAAATGGGGTCCACAAAACTATTGGATTTTCATCTTCCAAGGTTAGGGTTTTGGATTTTCTTTATGTTAAAAAAGGCCTTTGGATCCTCATTGTAATAATCATCTTCTTGTGAATGCGAGTATCCATCACATCTCTTCTTAGAGATAAGCTGCCACCATTCTAGCGAGTCTTTCACTCTGTATTTCTATAGTTTTGTACATTTCACTCATTAATAGAAATTGTGTATTAATGTATGTTTGTGCCTCTTGTTATATATCTGATATATCTTTGTGTTTATGGTTGCATCTCTGATATATTTATGTTATATTATTAGATATCTAAGATATCTCTGTACATTTCTTTATTATATCTCCACTCTCATTTCGTGCCAAAAATAATCCAGATCAGTGGTATCAAAGCAAGCTACTCTTGATTGTTTTTTTCAGTGCATGTCCCTGACGAGGTTTGAGTATAGCAAGTTGGGTCTTGAGCTTGTCTCTCTTGAGAAAAATCGCTCTAACACGCCCAAGAAACACTCCATGGTAGAAGAAAAGAAAAACGAAAGAGCAGACGATTCTATTAATTTGTTGCTTGAGCAAGCTCTGAATTTTTCCACATGCGCATCTTCATTAGGCGACCACTTTGGAGGCATCTCGCCTTTCAAGGTACAAGTTAATTTTGATATTCCCATATTTGAAGGACAGATAGATGCAGATGCCCTAGAAAAATGGTTAAATTTGCTAGAAGGTTATTTCTTTGTTCATAATTTCTTCGACAGGGAAAAGATCATCTTCGCACTCCTTAAGGATCTCCCCCATGTCAAACATTGGTGGGAAGCTGACTGGGAGAAAATTTCCACAGAGAAGTTTGGAATATATGGGGCCAAGCCCACATGATATTTGTTTGTGGATGCGGTCAAGGAACACTATTACCCTGTTGGCAACTATGACGACCATCACATGAGATGGACCACATTGCAGTAAGAGAGGGGCCAAGCAGTGTCGGAGTTCACCAATACCTTCCATACCTTGCCCACCAAGCTGGGTATCAAAGACTCTGAGCGAAATCTGGTTCTGAAATACCGTGGGGCTCTACACAGATACATCCAAACTGAAATGGATTTTCTGGACATCTCATCATTGGGTCCTGCTAATCAATGTGCTGTTAAAATTGAGTAGAAATTTAAGCACTAGAACAAGCGTGAGTTCAGGTCTGTAAATCCGCAACAACCAAAGTATGGTAAAGATGACCCTAACAACTAGCCTTCAGAGAACCAGTCTAAGCCACGAGAAAATAAGGGTAACGAAAAAGACAAAGAAGGACACTGGAAAATGGTGTGATTTCCACAAAAGCCCCTGGCACAACACCGATGAATGTCACTCAAAACAACCATTGCTGGTCAAGATCAAAGACAAGGAGTCGAACCCTAATTCAGAAAATATTGGTAGAAGACATGTCATCGATGCTAGACCCCACTGCTATTTTTGCGACCGAAACAATTCAACCAAAAAACCAACAGATTTTGAAGAGGGGGAGCGACTTTCTCATTTATAGATGTGGGTGAAGGGGACCTCGTTGCATTTTATTGTTGATAGTGGAAGCCATAAGAACCTCATCTCAACAGAGGTCATCAAGCAGTTGGTATTGTTGACAACACCACACCTGCAACCATACAACATTGGGTGGTTTCGCTAGGGACGAGATCTCCATGTCAACCAACAATGTCGATTGTCATATGACATCCAACCATATAAGGATGAGGTATTATGCAATGTTTCCCCATTGGATGTTTGTGTTGTTCTTTTGGGCCAACCATATATGTCGAAGCACCATGCTATCTATGAGTCTTGACCATGTAGTGTCATTATTACTTTGGGGGGTCATCTCTACAGGATACCAGAGTTAGTTTTGACTATTGTCTCACCTAAAAAGTGTCGGAGGTAGTATCTCATACTACAAAATTTAGCTTCTTCACAATATGTTAAAATGGTGAATAAAAGAACACCGCAACCATTGTAGCCTCAATCCAAGCACCTTCTGTCTAGCAGAATCAGGGCGACAATATTGAAGCAAAGTGTAAGGATTCCTTCTGCACATAGATGTCTCATCGGGTTCTCAACAACCTCCCACAAACCAAACAATGCAACTTCTCCAGCAAAGCAAGCAACTCACCAAGGTTCAGATTCATCAAGCGCTTTCCTCTCTCCCCCGAGAACTCAACACAATGGAGACCATTGCTTCCCAAGGAGGGAGGATTGATCCAGGTGGATATCGGTGGCCACCCACCTATTCCAACTGGCTCAAAACAATGTTCTGACAATTTACTATTTTTAGCAGTTTTTCGGTTCCTAAACTTCGGGGCCATTTTGAGGGTCTAAATGAAGTTTTTTCGAGATTGAGCACTTGAGTGATAGTCGAAGTGGTGCAGAACCCCCTTCTCTCTAAGGGCTACGCGACCTCCTGGTCTAGGATCTTTCGACTTCCAGAGCTGGACTAGCTCTGCAATTCCCTACTGGAACCTTTACAACACAAATTCACAGGTCCTTTAGTGAAACCTCACCTGCGCGAACTAACATCGGGTGTAAAGTTTCCTCCACGTGACCACCTGCTGTGACCACACGCCTATCCAAAAAGGTGCATCGCGATTTCTCTTGTCGGGTATATGAGTCAACCTTACTCTCCGTCTTTCAAACTCCTAAAATCCCGAAATCTATCACCTCAGATCAACGGCCTGAGACTTCCCGTGACTCAACGGTCCAGATCAATTCTTCTCAAATCGGGACTTTGCGTTTCGGCTATTGAAAGGTTGCTCATCTCGCTTCCTTCGATACCTGAAATTGTGAATTATTTGAACTCCGCTTACGTTGAATCAACAATTCACAACCTTCCACAATTTCAACAACTATGATTAAATCACGATTTCGCTTTTCGCGAGTTTTCACAACGCCTACCTCCAACTCCCCGATTTACGAATCAGTGAAACATTGATCTGTTGCCACATGTTGTGCCTCAATGAACGACCACGATCGTTTCACAATTTTGGATCTCGCGAACTTCACTTTGAAGGATTTCTCCCGCTCAATCCTCCATACTTGTTCTTCCTTCGAACTTTCAATTTCTGCGCTCCACCTTTGAAAGCTTCAACTCTTCAAAACTTAGAAATTTTCTAAGTGTTTCCTTTCGAATCTTAGAACCACTACTCCTCCTGAGCTTCTGGTAAATGAAATTTAAACCTCGCCCTGGCGCACACTTTCACTCTGCATCTTTTCAAAAGACTTTCTGATGCCCTCCCGGCATACTCTACACTCAACTTTCTGAGCCTTCAAGCTTACAACGAGTTTGCCTCTATGCACACTCCTTGAGATCAATATGCACACTCTACATACGAAAGTCTCCCGCTGTCTCTTTTGAACTTTGAGTAGAAAAGACTCCCTCACACACACTCCTTGCGCTCAATATGCACTCCTTGCATAACTTACATAAGAGAAATACTTGAGACTTATTCAAATATTCATTCTCCATGAACCTCATACATTCACAAAATACATAATAACAGTCAAACAGTATCAACACTGTACAATTGAATCAATTTTCTCTGTTATATTTATTTCAAAGAAAAAAACATCATTACAGTCGCTATCTCCTAAAGACATAGAAAACACAATGAAAAACTTATCTAAGGACCTAGGGCCTCCTCGCTCTTCTTCCTCCTATCTAAATCTTATCACATTCTACCTTGGCGGTTACCTACCTAGCTTGATTACATGTAACATAATGACTAATTAGGCAATTATCCTACACCTGTAATATATTATAGTTGTGTAAATGATTTACAATCGTTCTGTCCTTTCAAACGGTAGCCCGAATTCATAGAGAGCTACATTAAATTAATGAAAAAATAAAAAAGATCTCCACACCGCTACCAAGTTGTTTAAGGTTGGTTTTGGCTCCTTCGATGCGTTGAGGTGTCGACTTCGCTTCCACCTCCGATTCCTTTTGATGTGATAGCGATGGTCCTGCATCATACTCCTATGGTCAAAATATTCACGAAATCCTGTCCATGAGCTCTCACATTGTTTTTCCATGCTTCAAAATATTAGGTCCAGTTACCCAACTTGAATCTTCCATAGGGTGATCTTTCCACTTTACCAAATATCCAGGATGCATCTCTCTTCTGGTTTTCCTTCCAACTCTTTGTTCTAATATTTTCTCCATCTGAGGTTTTTCTACTGTGGGCATCTATTCTTCCCATTGAATCTCTTCCTCATCATCCAATTCTCCTGCGTCATATCTGCTATAAGGATATAGGTCTGCAATGTTGAATATCGACGATATCCGAACATTGTCCGACAACTCAATCTCATAAGAATTTGCTGTAAATTTTCTAAGGATCTTGCATGGTCCTATCTTCTTCATCTTCAACTTATTATATGTTCTTCTTGGAAACCTCTTCTTTCTCAAATGAGCTAAAATTTTATCTCCCACTTCAAATTGAACTTCCCTTCTTTTATGATCAACTCTGTCCTTATACTTCTGATTACTATCCTGTATCTGTTTCTTAACTTGATCATGAAGTCTTTGTATTTCTCTAGCAAAATCTTCTGCTCCTGAATTCATCTTGTTTCAAGTCTCTCAATTCTGAAATCCCTCTTGGCTGTCTTCCATATACTATCTCAAATGGTATTTTTCCCGTGCTTCTATTAACAAAATTGTTAAATGCAAATTCCGCCTATGCTAGAATCTGATCCCATTGACGATCTTGTTCAATGACTAAACTCCTTAACAAATTTCCCAGACTCCTGTTCACCACTTCAGTCTGTCCATCTGTCTGAGGGTGATATGCTGAACTAAAAGATAAATTAGTTCCCAGCCTCTTCCATAGTGTCCTCCAAAACTGTCCTACAAACTTAGTGTCCCTGTTTGAGACTATACTTCTGGGCAATCCATGTAATCTCGCAACTTCTCTGAAAAACACATTGGCTATGTGCATAGCATCATTTTGTCTTTTGGCATGGTATGAAATGTGCCATATTAGAGAATCTATCGACCATAATGAATATGGAATCACCCCCCTTCTAGGTTCTAGGTAATCCCAATACAAAATCCATACTAACTGCATCCCAAGGCCTTTCTGGAATAGGGAATGGCTGGTACAAACCAGTGCTTTGTCTCTTCCCTTTTGCATATTGACAAATATTACATTGATCTACAAATTTCTTCACATCTGCCCTCATACCTGGCCAATAATACAAACTACTCAGTTGTGCAAATGTTTTGTCATGACCAAAATGTCCGGCTAGACCTCCACTATATTTTTCTTTCAACAAATTATCTCTCAATGAGCATCTTGGTATCCACAATTGGCTTCCTTTAAACAACAATCCATCTTGGATCAAATATTCTTCCCATGAGTTTTTATCCCTCAACAAAGGATTTTCATATGCTTCATAAGCCTCCTTAAAATCTGGATCTTCCTAACACATTTCTTTAAGGTGCTCAAATCCTAAGGTTTTCACTTGGAATTCCTGTACAACCAAATTCCTCCTGTTCAAAGCATCTGCAACTTTATTAGCACTTCCATAAATATGTTTATTGACAAAAGTAAAATTCTACATGAATTCTACCCACTTAGCATGCCTTTGATTCAACTTCTCTTACCTAGTAATAAATTGCAAAGCTTGATTATCACTATACAAGACAAACTCTTTTGGAATTAAATAATGTCTCTGTTTCTTCAAAGCTTGAATCACTACATAAAACTCCTTGTCATATGTAGAATATTTCTCCTTAGCGTCATTAAACTTTTCACTAAAATAAACAACTGGCCTATTTTCTTGACTCAAAACTGCTCCAATGGCTATTCCACTTGCATCGCACCTCACCTAAAATGTTTTTCCAAAATCGGGTAAAACCAAAATTGGTTGTTCTATTATCTTTTTTTTCAACACCTTGAATCTTTTCTCAGCCTCTTCTGTCCAATTAAAATATTTGTGTTTCTTCTTAACAATGTCCATCATGGGTGCACATATACCACTAACATTTCTGATAAACTTTCTATAAAAACTTGCTAATCCATGGAAACTTCTCACCTCAAATATGCTCCTTAGTGATGACCATTCTTTGATTGCTATCACCTTCTCTGGATCTATCTTCAATTCATTTGAAGAGATCACAAAACCCAAATATATGAGTTCTATCTTCATAAAAGAACTTTTCTTCAAGTTGATTAACAACTTTTCTTGTTGTAATCTCCTCATCACTAATGTCAAGTGGTTTAAATGTTCTTCCTCTGTTTCGCTGAAAACTAATATATCATCCATATATACAATGACAAATTTACCTATGAAGTCCTTCAATACTTCATTCATCAACCTCATAAATGTGCTTGGATCATTTGTCAATCCAAATGGCACGACTAGCCATTCAAACAAACCTTCATTTGTCTTGAATGTTGTCTTCCATTCATCCCCCTCTCTCATTCTTATATGATGATATCCACTCTTCAAGTCTATTTTTGAAAAAATAGCTTGCTCCACTCAAACAATCCATCCTGGGTAAAGGAAATCTATACTTGATGGTTATCTTGTTGATAGATCTGGAATCTGTACACATTCTCCATCCCCTATCCTTCTTTAGACTCAATACAGTTAGCACTGCACATGGGCTTAGACTTTCCCTGAATAAACCTTTATCCAACAACTCCTAAACTTGATTCTTAACCTCTTCATTCTCTCGAGGTGTCAACCTATACACTTCTTTATTTGGTAAACTGGCTCCTGGAATCAAGTCAATATGGTGGCTAATACTCCTAATGGGTGGTAATGAGCGAGGCAACTCATCCACTACTATGTCAACAAATTTCTCTAACAATTCTTGGATTTCTTTAGGTAAATCCTCCACAGAAGTGTTGGTAAGGATAACTCTCGATTTCCTCACTACAACAAATTGCATTTCTTGATCTTTCTTGATCTCCTTCAAGAGTTCCTTCCCACTCATGAGAAGTATTCTTGTGCTAGCTTCTTCCTTTCCTTTCTTCTCTTCTATTGGCAGTAACATGTGAGTTCTACCATTTTTCTCTACAATGTAAGTATTTTATCTCCCATCATGAATGACATTCCTATCAAACTACCATGGTCTTCTCAACAAAATATGATAAACATCCATGGGAATTACATCACACAGAATATCATCTTTATAGCCTCTTATTTTAAATTCAACTTTGCATTGTTGACTTACCATTACTTGATGTCCTTTCTGCAACCACAAAGCTTTATATGGGTTTGGGTGTGCAATTGTCTCCAGCTCTAGATTCTCCACCATTTATGTAGATACTAAATTATCAGTGCTCCCACTGTTTATAATCATTTTGCAAACTTTGTCATTTGTTTTACAAGCAATCCTAAACAACCTTGTTCGCTGAACTGGGTCTTCTATTTCTTTCTCTGGCTTTAGAAGAAGTTTCATCATCATAAGATTCTGTCCTCCTTCTACTGTCTCTACTTCCACATTCTTCCGAGCTTCAGAAATGTGTGATTCTCGTCCAACTTCTTTCTTCCTCTCGGGGCATTCCCAAGACATGTGTCTTGTCTTTCCACATGCATAACATTTAACTCCACCTCCTCTATCTCTTCCTCTTCCTCGAGGAAAAGAATTTCTCCCACCAAACGGTCTTCTTCGGGAACTTCCTCCCCTTTCAAAGTGGCCATATGATTTCTCAATCTCATCCTTGGTTTTCAGTGCCTTATCATAGAATATTCCCTTACCTCTATTTGAGCCTCTGCTTCTATTTCACTGACTCTGGTTTCTGGCCAACTTTTCTTCTGCCTTCAGTGCAATCTAATAAGCACATTCCACTGTCCTCATAGTCATCATGTTGATCTCATCCTGAATTTCATACCTTAAGCCATTTATACACCTAACAACTTTTTCATCATCCTTCTCTCTTTGTCGAGTCTTAATATTCAACCTATAAAATTCTTTTGTATACTCTTTCACTGTCATACCCCTCTGTCTCAGGTTCTGCAACTTTCTGAACAGATTTATCTGGTAATCCTTAGGTATGAATTTAGCCTTTAGTTTGGTTACCATCCTATCCCAATTATTTATCTTTTGTTTTCCTTTTCTCCTTCTCTCTGCCTGTAGTTCATCCCACCATAGTGTTGCATGTCCTTTTAATCTTGTGACAACATGTCTCACCTTCCTTCCTTCATCGACATCTTCATAGTCGAAATACTTATCCATGGACCTTATCCAGTCCAATAGCTTTTTGACATGCAAATTACCTTCATACATTGGGACGTCCATCTTTTCTCTAGCCCCCAAATGCACAACGACTTTCAAGAAGCGTTTTTCACTCACATCTTCCCCTGCAACTTCTTCAACTTCTATTTCTTCGCTTTCTGCATCATTGACATCTTCAGCGGCATGTGTCCTTCTTTGCATTGCTTCCATCGCTTCCAACCTTGCGCGAATCTCTCTCATTTCTCTTCCTACAATACAGTTTTCTATAGGTGGTCATGTGCGTACCCTCGGCAGCATCGCTTCAACTGTTCCTAACACACTGGATACAACTTCGAGCTTTTTCAGGCTCTGATACCACTTGGTCCAGACCCCCTTTTTCTCCAAGGGCTGTGCGACCTCCCGGTCTAGGATCTTTCGACTTCCCGAGCTGGACTAGCTCTGTGATTCCTTGCTCGAACCTTTACAATATAAATTCACAGGTCCTTTAGCGAAACCTCAACCGTGCAGACTAACACCAGGCGTAAAGTTTCCTCCACGTGACCACCCGCTATGACCGCATGCCTATCTGAAAAGGTGAGTCATGATTTCACGTGTCGGGTATATGAGTCAACCCAACTCTCCATATTTCAAACTCCTGAAATCTCAAAATCTATCACCTCAGATCAACGGTATGAGACTTCCCGTGACTCAACGGTCCAGATCAATTCTTCGCAAATAGGGACTTCGCATTTTGTCTATTGAAAGGTTGCTCGTCTCCCTTCCTCTAATACTCGAAATTGTGAATTCTTTGAACTCCGTTTACGTCGAATCAACGGTTCACAACCTTCCATGGTTTCAACGACTATGATTAAATCATGATTTTGCTTTTTGCGAGTTTTCACAGTGCCCACCTCCAACTCCCCGATTTATGAATCAACGAAACGTTGATATGTCGCCACGTGTTCTGCCTCAACGAACGACCATGATTGTTTCGTGATTTTGGATTTCGCGAACTTCACTCTGAAGGATTTCTCCTGCTCAATCCTCCATACTTGTTCTTCCTTCGAACTTTCAATTTCTACGCTCCACCTTTGAATACTTCAACTCTTCAAAACTTAGAAATTTTCTAAGTGTTTCCTTTAGAATCTTAGAACCACTACTCCTCTTGAGCTTCCGGTAAATGAAATTTAAACCTCGCCCTGGCGCATACTTGCACTCTACATATTTTCAAAAGACTTTCTGATGCCCTCCTGGCATACTCTATGCTCAACTTCCTGAGCCTTCAAACTTACAATGAGTTTGCCTCTACGCACACTCCTTGCGCTCAATATGCACACTCTGCATACGAAAGTCCCCCGCTATCTCTTCTGAACTTCAAGTCGAAAAGACTCCCTCACACGCACTCCTTGCGCTCAGTATGCACTCCTTGCATAACTTACAGAATAGAAATACTTAGAGACATATTCAATTATTCATTCTCCATGAACCTCATACATTCACAAAATACATAATAATAGCCAAACAATATCAACACTGTATAATTGAATAATTTTTCTCTGTTCTATTTATTTCAAAGAAAAAAACATCATTACAGTCACTATCTTCTACAAACATAGAAAACACAATGAAGAACTTGTCTAAGGACCTAGAGCCTCCTCGCTCTTCTTCCTCCTATCTAAATCTTATCTCATTCTACCTTGGCGGTTACCTACCTAGCTTGATTACATGTAACCTAATGACTAATCAAGGAATTATCCTACACCTGTAATATATTACAGTCATGTAAAGGATTTACATTTTTTTCGTCCTTTCAAACAGTGGCCTGAATTCATAGACAACTAAATTAAATTAACGAAAAAATAAAAAAGATCTCCACACTGCTACCAAGTTGTTTAAGGTCGGTTTTGGCTCCTTCGATGCGTTGAGGTGTCAACTTCGCTTCCACCTCCACTTCTTTTTGATGTGATAGCGATGCTCCTACATCACGAAGGCTCTGATTGAGCCCCCAAAATGAATCTCCTCGACAATACCTTACCAAATGAATCTTTCCATGTTTGTCTTCCAGGTGTCGCATAGCACCAAAGGCATTACACACTGAAATAGTCCTCGCAAAAAAGTCCCACAAGGTGGTTTGCTTCGACCTTTACAATGGTTAACCAAAATGTGGGTTTCTTCACTCTTATTAGTATAATGTAAAGGCAATTATGAATGCATGCAATAGCTACTCGCTCCCATCTATAGGCTCCTAATAGTGGCCTTAGAGGCCACAAAATCCAGTTGCTTACTTGGATCGACAACACATGATGCCTTCATAGTGCAAGACTTAGTGGTTATCCCCTTTGCGGGTTGGTTCTTGGTCATATTGCCCTCTTTCCCTTCCACATGACTTCAGTACATGCACCTTCACCTATTTTGGGAGCCTAAGAGTCTTGGGTGACGAGGGTGTTATTAGTGAGTGGTGTTTTTTCAATGTTAGAGTGGGTCATAAGCGTACAATCCTAGATTTGATGGCCAAGGCTTTGGAAAAGGAAACAAGTATTAGGTGGGTTGATATAGTATACTAGTTGGCGATGGACATGGGTATAAACCCAAATGTAAATAAATTACTTGAGGTCTTTTGACAAGTTGACTCAAACACATATACAACATTGAGGCCTAAGGATGAACAAAAGTTTTAGGCTCTTCATAGATAACTTCCCTGAGAGGGGCAACCATTTGTCAAATGGCTAGCCAAAACTGCATTGGCATGTTGGGAAATTATACCTAGACCAAACTAGCTAGCTATGCCTCTTGATCAATGAAGAAATCAAGGGACCACTAGTACATGACTACTAGGGTATTCTTGCAGAACCAAGGGCCATGCATACAGATTTCATGGACATGGGAAAGGATATTAAATTGGAACAAGAAGAATCCTTTACTTAGGTTTTGAATATGCATGCATTGTTAGCCAAGGGGTTCCAAAACCTCATGGATCCAATTTTTGATCATTACCTTGAGAGGTGCTTGACCCTCAAGATACCCATGTATGGATCCCACCTGAAACAATTCACAAAAACCATTATATTTAGTATAAGAAATTACGATACCAGGATTAAGAATAGGGTCATCTTTACTTTATGATATATCTTCAGGACAAACTTATGAGGAGCCTTAGGTGCCATCTCCACCCACAAGTTCAGATGCATCACCATGCAGAGTAAGAGATAGGTTAGGAGAGGCCATCAACTCTTGACTTATGGGTCATTGGCCTAATAGGCCAACCAAGATATACTAAATGCAACAAGAACACTACAATCACTCCTACATGATTAAGGATTGAGACATTGGGGCATCACATCACCATGAAAGACAATCAAAATCCTAGATCTCTGCCATGTAAATCCCCCCCCCAAAAAAAAAACAAAAAAAGAAAAAGAAAAAACAATTGCACACAAGTATAAAAAAAACCTCAATGATATCCATCAACAAAAACCCTTAATTCTATGCATTGTATGAATTTTCAATAAAATGCAAAGAGATGCTTAGTAAACAATTTTTTTTGGTTGGAAATGACAAACAATGTTTCTTTTCCATTGAAAAAAAATTAAATAAAAAATTCATAAAAGAGACAAATTACATAGATCAAATGCTTAAACAACATTGCTATAGCCTTTTGTAGGGAAAACAGTGACATAGAAACGTCCATGATCCTTGGTATACATAAAAAAGTACTAGTATGCATATCTCCTCTCTATATACAACATCCTTGAGTCACTTCCAAGCTAAGAGGCCTCTATCTACATTAAAATTTTACATAAGTGTCATCTTATATAGTAATACAAAAGTAGTTAGTCACATTACAAGGAGAACACCTTCTAGCGGAGGTTTTTACGGACCCCCCCCAATTTTTTTTTATCCCCTATATGTTTATAGTGGAGGAGTTTAGTGGAGGTGGGTAGACATAGGTTTTTGCGGGGGTTTTAACATTGATGTGCCTAAGTCGATCGTACAAACCAGCGTTCCTAAGTCGACCGTGCGCACCAGTGTTCCTAAGTTAATTGTGTGCATTGATACTCTTACAAAACATAACACCTTGATACTTAACAAAGAAAGTGCATCGATAACCACTATTAATATAAAATAAGAAAATATTGACAGTGCTTCCCCAATAACAAAGCGCATCGGTGCTCCCCCAATAACAAAGCGCATCGGTGCTCCCCCAATAACAAAGTGCACCGGTGCTCTCCCTAATACCAAAGCACATCGATGCTCTAAAACATAATGCCCAAGTGCTTCCGATAACCTCTATTAATATAAAATATTAAAATATTGTTTTTTACTAATATAAGAAATAAAATGCATTGTGGTGCTCCCCAATAACAAAGTTCCCTAGTGATCCCCCAATAACAAATTTCCCCAGTGCTTCCCCAATAACAAAGCACATTGGTGCTCCCCCAATAACAAAGCGCATCTATGCTCCCCCAATACCAAAGCACATTGGTGTTCATATAAAAAATGCATTGGAATAATCGATTTTTAAACAAAAGAAATATTTAAAAACCACAAACCTTCCAGAGTGTGTTTAGAAACCAATACAACCCTAGTGCGTTCTGGTAAAAAAAAATGCATTGATGCATATTACTGTCGGTCGCACCATTAAAGGGTAAAATAAAAAAAAATTACCAAATCGAATCAATGCAGCAAAAATATACAACGAAAAATTTAGCGGGAATTTTATATTTTCAAAATGTATGTGTTTATAAATGAAAACCCTAATAATTATTTCATTCTTTTGCCAAATTTTAGAGGGGAGATTTGTGCAAGAGAGATTTACAAGTAAAGTCTTTGGAGTGGGTAGGATTTTTTGAAGAGCCAAATTTACATACAAATTTGCAGAGGAGAAATTTCATGTATGTGATTTTATTATATTCATATCTCAATCTTTCCCCTAATTGATTCAAACAAATTTTAGTGCATTATAAAAAAGATAAAAATGTTTCACAGTTAAATTCAATATCAGAATCCCTAGCTTCCTGGTTATTTCTCTTGGTTTTTCTCTCTATATTTCACAAGTATATATTTTTTTAAGAAAAAGATTTTTATAGGGTTTCTTTACTTGTATACAGGGCATTTGGTATTTGTTGGAATGGGATCACTCATTGGATTGGATCCCAAACCATGTAGTTGCCAGTTTTCTTTTAAAAAATGCTTCTGCAGTTCATGATGCGCACTGTACATGAATAGTGCACTGATGTTCATGTTCATGCCGACAACACCGGTGATCCTAAGTCGATTGTGCACACCGATGGTCTTTCCAATAAGAAATCGCACCGATGCTCCAAAACACAATGCTCTAGTGTTTGATAACCACTATTAATATATAAAATACTAAAATATTGTTTTTTATTTTATAAGAAATAAAATGCATCGTGATGCTCCCCAATAACAAAGTGCACATATGCTCCCCCAATAACAAAGTGCACCTATGCTCCCCCAATAAAAAAATTGCATTGGTGCTCATATAACAAACACACGAAAAAATTGATTTTTAAACAAAAGAAATTAATTTAAAAACCATAAACCTTTCACGGTGCGCTTAGAAACCGATACAACCCCGGTGCATTCTAGTAAAAAAATGCATCCATGCAAATATAAATTACCAAACTAAATCAATGCACTGAAATATACAACGAAAAAATGAGCAAGAATTTTATACTTTCAAAATGTATGTGTTTATAAGTGAAAACCCTCATCATTATTTTATTATTTTGCCAAAATTTAGAGCGGAGATTTGTGGTGCAAGAGATATTTACGAGCAAAGTC
The DNA here is from genome assembly GCA_009831015.1 of Picea engelmannii. NCBI lineage: Eukaryota > Viridiplantae > Streptophyta > Pinopsida > Pinales > Pinaceae > Picea > Picea engelmannii. The sequence continues at coordinate 473,237 of ML781042.1, read as the reverse complement.
TTTGGAGTGGGTAGATTTTTTTTAAGAGCCAAATTTACATACAAATTTGTAAAGGAGAAATTTCAGGTATATGATTTTATTCTATTCATCATCTCAATCTTTCCCCTATTTGATTCAAACAATTTTCATTGCATTATAAAAAAAATGGAGTTTTTCAATTACATTAAGTATTGGAAGCCTTAGCTTCCTAGTTGTTTCTCTTGGTTTTCCTCTCTATATTTCACAAATAGATTTTTTTTAAGAAATGGATTTTTATAGGGCTTCTTTACTTGTGTATGGGGCATTTGGTATCTGTTGTAATGAGATCACTCATTGCATTGGATCCCAAACCATGTTAGTGTCAGTTTTCATTTAAAAAAAACGCTTCCGCGGTTCGTGGTGCGCACTGCACAAGAATAGCGCACCGGTGCGCATGTTCCTATCAATAACATGACAACGTTTAAACTAAAAATAACCTTTTTCACATGTTCGAAGGTGCACAATGAACAATAATGAGGCACTGCTGTTTCTATTAATTTATAGAGCACTGATGCTTCTATTAATTTAAAGAGCACTGATGCTTTTATAATTAATAAAACACCAATGCTTCTATTAACTTATAGTGTCGGTGCTTCTATTAATCTTATCTTGTTAAAAAAAATCGTAGTTTTTATATATGATGATTCCTGTCTTTTTTTGATAGAATATGGTGGATAGAAATTCAAGGAAAACTACTTATTGCGGTGAGCACGATGGTAGCTCATCCCAACAAGAGAACAAGGCAAGTTCTTTAAGTTGTATTAAAAAATTAATATCTTTGAATTATCTGTAGGTTGAAATTAATGATGTGTGTTGTTTAAGGCATGCCATGGAAATTCCAAGGGACATATGAGGGAAAAACCAATATGTGTTGGTGGGGATGTCCGAATTTTTTTACAAGAAGATGACAAAAGAAATGAACATAATTGCATCGCAGGAGGATCTATCCTAACAATTACAATGTGCATAAGAGGTATGTAATCATTCATTTATTCTTTTATGTACATCGAATTTTATTATCGTATGAAATACTAATTTTCAATTGTTTGTTGTAGAAAAGAAAAAAAAAATGAAACCCACTCAACACATAGGACAGGACGATGAGGAATAAAAGGGTTGAACACATAGTTTGTGAGTACTTATTTTAACGATCTTACTTAAAATTTCATCTTTATTATGGTATTTATATTTAAATAGTTAATTTACACTCATCCATGGATGTCTTCTAATATGTGCTACGGAGACAACTGAAGAATTGATCGACATTGGGTTAAGTATGGGTTGTGAGTATATGTTGAAGTATCAAGGTTTAATTAAACGATTTCTAAGTAGCTATGCCATTTAATTTCCCTTGTTTTGTAATTAATGGAACAACAAGAAACCTTTATATTAATTATATCGTTTGCGCTTTGTCATGGCGTATTAAACACGCGGGAAACAAAGTATAGAGTGCATCCAACAAAATATATTTTGATAGACGACATGAAGCATGGCTTCAATAGAATATGTATTGTTTATGAAATAGTCGCTACTATGGTACACTTTTTTATTTAAGCAATCATGTATATTCTACTATATATATAAATGTAAATATACTTATTACACTTTATTTATTTGTTTGTAGATGGAGCATGAAGAGGTGGAACATAAAAAACAAGTCGACCAAGAAAACATTAGGTTAAATAACCAAAGTACAATATCACCTACAAGTGATGAAGAAATGAGGCATGCACGCAGCTTGAGCGACGATAGAAATTCAAGCGATGTCGAATGACAATCAATATAATTGAATGTTACTACAAGTTGTATGTTTTGGAATACTTGTCTGTGAAAATCAAGGATTTTGTTTAATGTACTCAACATATTGTCCCAATTGCATGAGGACATGTTACCAATGAGTGTAACAATTACACAGTGGTTTCCTTTTTATTATTGTGGACCTTTACGTTGTTCCATTTTGTTGAACGATTAGAGAGAAAGTAACTTGATGGAAGCTCTCCATGAATCCCCATATCTCATCAAAGAGTGGTTGTAGGTTGAAATTTCTTAAGGTGACTTTCTTGTTAGACCAATTTACAACCATCGGTGAATCACCAAATATTTGTATTCTTGTTAGTCCATATTCAACTGCAAGAGTAGTGTCAACTTCAAAGCCCACATCTCAGCCAAATTGTTGGATCCAAGCCCAATCCCTACCTTAAAACTAATAGTATGAGAGCCAAAGCAGTAGATTATACCACATACTCCTTCCAAAGGAGGAAGGCCCATCAAAGTAAGCCCAAGGATTCAATTTGTCAATTTATTCCTCGCTAACTTGTCTAGGAAGCTTTGGATCTTTCCTTAGTTTATAAAAAGATATTGTATTCCAACCTTGTACTACCACTAAATATGAGCAATATTTCTGTCTCAAAAGATCCTAGCATATCTATCAAGCCAAATGCCCCAAGCTACAATCAAAGGTAAATCCCTAAAGGACTTGGTATTAGAATTTTCAAACCACACCATGAGCCCTTCTCCAATTCAATCTCCTACCCAAGCATCCCTTAAACCTGACATTCTTTCCAAGTCCCTCCAAACCCGTTTGGAATATTCACAAGACATAATTAGATGATAGTTTGATTCGCCACTTGACATGCATAATCAACACCAGTTAAGTCCTTATCTATTTCTCTTTTTTATATTATCCCAAGTTTCTACCTTGTTTCTCAAGAGTAACCACATAAATATGCAAGATTATGTAGGGCATTTGAAGTGCCAAAAATCCTTCCACCACCAACACTTAGGTTCCTAGAATCCTTGAAAAGAAAGTGTTTTATAACCTTCTTTTGGTGTATAGTGCCCAGAGGGGTTCAAAGTCCAATCCAAGGTATCCTTAATATCTTTAATTCTAACGTGATTGGATTTTAACTTTGCATTGTCGACAACCCACCTATGTTCATTCTCCCCTCTTAATCCCAATTCCCTTGCGGACTACCATTCTTGATGCCAAATTGTAGTTAAGTGCATATGTGCTACCTGATTTAGGGTATAAATACCCTTATTTCTCAGATGATGGATAATCTGTGTAGGAAGCCTAAAGTCTTGCCCACTTCCTATCTAGGTGTCCCTCCATACCTGGACTTTTGTTCCTCTACTAACACTCCAAGCAAGCCAATTTCCAATCAAGGGAAATGCTAATATAACAACTTTCCAAATCATTGCGATGTTATGAAGACTTTTTTCTAGGATTTTGGATGCATTCTTCAACAAAAGCGGGTGAAATATATACAACTCTTAGCACACAACACCATAAACCTTTCCCTTGTACCGACCTTCAAGAACTTTTGGCTGCCATGGGTTTTTAAAAGTAGTATATATTCTTTAGGCCTCAACCCCTCATATTCTTTGGGACTGCTAATCTTTTCCACTTTACTAAATCAATGCCTTTCTTTTGATTATCTAGACGAAATGAATATGAAGCCAAGTTTTCTAATTACTTACAAAACACCCTTTTGAATACAAGACAAAGATGACTAGTAAACATGAATAACCTCAAGTATCAATTTTACAAGGACCAATCCACCTCCTCTTGAAAGCCAATTATTACACCAAATATTTAACTTCTTCTCCACCTTTGCAATTAACCATTTGTTGAGACCTTAACACACTCTAAAATTTTCAATAGAAATTTTGGTACCACTTTCTACTTTTCTTTGAGGTTTTGGTTTATTCTTATTATAAAACCCATTTTTCTTCTAAGTTGGTGAAGTTATTTAGAAAACAAATTTTCAATTTCTGAACTTTCTTTCTATGAGAAAGCCCAAGAATTTTCTAAGTTTAAAGTTCAACAACAGTCTTTTGAAAATCTCATCACATAAAATTTTCACTTTCATTTGAGTAGTAGGTCAACTTTGCACTTTAATGAAAGTTAAATTTTGTTATGATGCACTTTATTCATTGGAGTCAAGTCCAAACTTTCATTTTTTGAAAAGTTAAAGGTAACTTCGATTGCATTGCGTTAAAAGTTGAAAAGAACCATGACAACACAAATATTCGAAAGTTAAAAGCTTCCTTCGATCACTAGAGCACAAATAAACTTACTTTGATGAAAGTTTTTTTTTTTTTTTTTTCCAAATGAAAATTTTCACTTTGTATTGAATTTGGATTTTACCAAAAGGATACAATATTATGCCCATACAATAAAAAACTTTGACTGTGCCAAGCACCATCAAAAAGATCTTGTGTACATATCCAATGCAAAAGGAGGAAGATCCAAAAAAAGTAGGCAGATCTTGCTGAATATAGTGCAACCTATCATCATAGTATTAAGAAAACAAAAAAACATATCCAAATCTTCAAGCAAGAAATAGAGATGTGCATACATCAAAAGACAAATATCGACTTCACCTCCTCAATGAAGCTTGTGATGGTTTATCATTATATCCTCAATGAAGCTCGTGCTAGTTTTCAGTCAATACAATAGAAGAGAGATATGCAGTGAGTATGGCTCTCATGTCCACCTGTCCAGAATTGATATGACAAAATACCAATAATTTCCAGAATAACTTTTTTGGATAGAATATCCGCCTCTGAATTTTTCTCCCTGAAAATATGAGAGAAGTTGATCTGAGTGAAAGACTGTGTGAGATCTACGATTCTATCCTTCCAACATTCCAGTCCCGCAACATGAAGCTTTCCTTTCTTGTTTATCCAGTCTATAATGATTTTTGAATCTCCTCTCACATGTAGATCCAAAATATTGTGACGAGATGCCAAAAATAGAGTGGCCTAGGCGCCAAGAAGCTTGGATTTTGTGTTTGATCCTATGCCACAGTTAGGGGTCCAGGTGATCCGAGAGCCATCACAGAGGTGAAACCTCCCACCAACTCCACATTGCAATCCCGAGTTTTGTGAGGCCCCGTCGAACCAAGCAACGTTTCCGCTCAGCTGAATAAGAGGTTAAAGTTTGAAAATACTCCAATCCAAAGTTAAAATTTTTCTCGATAGTGCATGAAAGAAATACGTTTCTTCTATCAAAGTAAAAATAAACTTTGTATTTAATACAAAGTTCAAAACCAGTTTGATGCAAAGTGAATTTTTTTTTGGATGCAAATTGTTAAATCGTCCTCGATAGACTTCATTGTAGTTTTAAACTTCATATCCGAACAAAAGTTAACCTTGGCTTTCAATAAAATGTGAAATTGCTCTGATTGAAAGATTATTTCTTGCATGATGATGCAAAAGTCTTAAGTGTTCTTTGATCATCAGAGTTACCATCCAATTTCAAATAAAAGCACGGTTTTTTATAAAATTGCATCAAAGAAAAATTGAACTTTCCCAAAAGATAAATTTTGAAGTTTGCACCAATTTAAGTGTTAAACACCACCGATTGCTCCATCATTCATTTCATAAAATTTTCACAAAATAAAAGTGAGAACCAACCCTGAGTAAAGTGTACCGACGCCTCCAATAGTCATTAGATGCATCAGGTCGCTATTATTGTTTGGGGAATCGTTAGCTGAAATGTCTTAATGGAATCAAATGCTAAAAATATAACCAAATCTCTGAGTGCATATGTTCATTATGATCAAGATTTCAGATACATTTCTATAAGATTAGATTTCACACAGATACATTGCATTATTGGAATTTGTTTGAACTTTTAGTTTCCTAAGCAAATTGATTCTCTTCTCCACTATCATAGTTGTTTTTGCACTTTGATTTCTAGCGTTTCAATCACAATATTTTTAACATTTCTTGAATTTCAAAGTTTTAATCAACAATAGAGTTTCAAAATTTAATCATTTAAGCTTTAATCCACCAGGTAAGTGCTTAAACTTCCTTTTTTTGATTTCTCAACGAAATTCTTTTTTGATTTGCTAAAATTTGACTCACTAAAATTCGAAAGTCCTTTGAATAGATTCTTAGATTATAGAAGCATGTTAATAATTAAAAGTTTGTGATTTCAATTCCATTTTTTAAATATAGATAATATGCCTCCTCAAAGGACTTCTTCCAAAACTCCAAAGAAATCACCTAAAGGGAAAACAACTTGTCACTGAACCAATTGAACAAATAAACAATGACATGGAGGTCACTCCCAAATTGTTTGCTCATGTTATTCAGTTGTATAAACTTGATATTGAACCTATGTGTCCCATGTATAAATACACATAAGCACACATTAATCCTCAAATTTCTTTCCCTACCCGGGGATAAATCTATAGGAGGATTAGGGAGGAGGAATACCCAAATGTATTGCCTCCATGTGAGACAATAATGAGGAATGTTGATGATATGGTTTTCATTAATATTAAGATATCTCACATTCACACCTTTGTAGGAAGAACTCCCATAATGCCATGTTTAGAAGCAATAGAATCGATAATCACCCATTCCAATGTTGACACAATAATTGTCGTCCATGATGAAGGTAGGTGTGTGGGTTCATATCAAGCCTCTGATCTTGAGAAATATTACAAATTACATGAACTAGGAAAACACATGATTACTCACTTTGTGGAGAGTTTCATAGAGAACATGATATAAATAAAATCTTGACAGGTTGGTGGGTAGAGGATAAGAGATTCTTTGGCAAGATTGATTGAGTATACACCATGGTTAACATAAGAGACCCATGCATTTATACAATGACACTTATTTGAAGGTTGTATTGAGAACATAATTGTGTGCAATTTAAGGATGCATGGGTATATTTAATGTATGCAATTATAACTATACATAGTATTTTCAATTGGGTTGTTATCCTCGCCCAATCCTTAAATAGGGTCATTGAGAGGTACGAAAGGCTAAATCTAAAACTAAAGTTTTACCAACATTTTAATGGCCTCTTATGTAATGGACATTATTTGTGCCAATGACCCTTTTCTAGGGTTAAATTGGAGTTGGCATATGGCAGAGGCACTTGTGCATGTCTACTGACAAACAATTTCGGGAAACAAATATAAAAATAATTATGCCCATTTGTGTGACTATTTCCATGCACCTCTATACAGATTGATTTTCTGCAAGGAATGTCTTGGGTTGAGTAGAGAAACAATTAGATTGACGAGTATTCAAAACTGGTACTTGTAGGAAGATTATACCTATTTGAGAATCTATGGGGTGACTCCTCCTTGCGATCTCCTACCCAAGTATGTTCCCAATAGCTTAATCTTGGGTGAGATTGCCTATCAAACGATTTTGCAAGGTTTCAATGCTTCACTGGTAAAAGAAGCAAAGAAAATAACCTTCATCCCTTATAATATGTACATTGGCCATTATGGTTTGTTGAATTCCCAACATGCAAGGCATGAAGCAAAAGCCATGCTGGAATACAAATTTCCGCAGGCCAATTCATAAGACATGATCGCTTGGGCTTAGTGGCCAAGCATAGCATAATTTTATCAATCATATGGCCCCATGCACATGATCAATGGGATCATGAATTTCCTTTTGAAAATGCTATAATTTGGGTTGAAGTACAATTGAGACTTCAATCAAAGGGATTTTCCTCCATATACAATATGTACTCTAATGAGAAGAAGGAGAGGATAAAGTATAAAATAGTTGAAGTAGAGAGACTATTAAAGAAAGAGAAGGAAGAAAAGAAGAAAGTTGAAGAAGAAAGAATTAGGCAGGAGTAGGAACAAAGAATAAGAGTTGAGCAGGAACAAGCCAAGAAAAGGGAAGAGGAGAAAGTACAAGTTGAGGTTGAAAACACCAACAAGGAACATGAACATAAACTTCAACCAGAAGCTAAAAAGATAAGAAAGGAACAAGAACAAAAGTTAAAGGAAGAAGTTGAAAATCTTGAAAAGGAAAATCTTGAAGAAGAGGAAATAAAAGGCTAGATCCATAGAGGAAACTAAGAATACAGAAGAACAAGACAAGCTTGAACATGAAAAGAGAAATCACAACATGAAAAATATCAAGACGTCACTTCAGGAAATACATATAATACCTAAGAATAACAATCTCTTGATCAAAACCCAGACCAGATAGCGCAACATACCAAACCACCTCGTAGCGATTTTGTAGATTTCACTATGGACGATATGGTGATTCCCAAAACATGCAAGGGAAAAGAGGTTAAAGACACAATTGCTAGGATGAAACAAGTAATCACACTGGGAAGCATGGAAAATATTTTATCTTGGGGTGAACAAAAAATTCCAGATACTGTGGAGGATATGGCTGATCTAGAGCTCATATCTTATAACAAAAGAAGGTATGCCAAAGTAAAATAAACTCAATAAAAGAAGAGGATTGATATTTTTGACACCAATGAAGAAAAGATTATTGATACAAAGAAAGCTAAATTCTACTAGCCTAGATATATCTGTTATCGGACTAATCGATAGGTGCGGACACTAACTGATCTCCCTAGATCCACCTGGATCTAGAACAAAACAGGACATGACATGACTCTTTCCCTAAGTTTTGATCATTGAATTAACTAGTAAGAATGAACAAGTAACATGCCTTTATATCGCTTCCTAGGGTCTTTGTTTCTCCCGCTTCGCTTCGATGCTCTCGTGAGGTCAAGACCAAGACAACAAAAACCAACCAAAGTGAAAATAGCACAATATATTCAACAATCAACTTATGTGTATGATCAAGGAATTACATAATAAAGTGAGAATAGCTTTATGGGAAATGGACATGCCACTGTATCATATTGATTGAAAGTGAATATTACAACCTGATCACCTTAATGTCACAAGCTTCCTTTCGATGGCTCTTGGCTCCAACACACACACTTGCTCAATCCTTGTATGAAGAAGATCAAATCCTCTTGATAGACTTACTAGAGTCTCCAAGCTACTGTTCAAGCTAAGTCCTTCACACAATTCTTTCACCAATTCTCCAATAAATCTTGCTTAACCTTTTCCATGAGAATTCCCTCAATATATAGGAGAGAATGAATTAGTTACTTGGATAAGAATGATCCCAAAATATTAAGGAATCCAGTACAAGGATAACCATTCGAATGCCAACCCATCATTCTAGAAGATTCCCTTCTAGAAACATCGAGAATTCATCTTTTTCCATGCTTTAGGAAGAGTTCGCACCCTAGCTATTCAACACAGTGCGAGAAGTTCACACCTTGGCTTAAAGCAGCCTGCGAGAATGGGTCATTCTCGCACCCAAATATATTAGCAGCCTGCGAACCTTCTTCAAAAATGAGTTTTCTGGGAAGAGATGAAAGTAACTTTTCTCAAGAGAAAGTTCTTATGAAGAGCCTAAGTACACCATCATCAATACATCATCATGACAACCAAAATCATGGGTAACAGAATGCCCCCCAAAGTATGAGGTTGGAAC
>ML781042.1:429811-451613 GCA_009831015.1 Picea engelmannii | reverse complement strand
GTCATTCTCGCACCCAAATATATTAGCAGCCTGCGAACCTTCTTCAAAAATGAGTTTTCTGGGAAGAGATGAAAGTAACTTTTCTCAGGATAAAGTTCTTATGAAGAGCCTGAGTACACCATCATCAATACATCATCATGACGACCAAAATCATGGGTAACAATATCTCATGCTACAATTGATAAGGCAAGATCAAAAGCGGTTGATATTCAAATTCTAGAGAAGAAAAGTTATTTTCTTGAAAATAAGGTAAATTCTTATAAAACAACACGAGGATTAATATCAGGTTTTGTAGAGCAAGTTTTAGAAGAATACCAAGCAAGCACATAGATTAAAATATATTTTTACTCTAATGCTTTCAAATTACAAGAATTAATCTTACAATCATCTATTATGTATAAATAAAATCTTATTTGGAAGGAACAAGAAGGGAAGACTCAAGATCAATTGGATTTTATTAAACAAATACATAAAAATAGAGGTAATGAAGATCACCAAATAAGGTTATTAATTAAATATGAATTATATGAGATCAAACAAGATACAATATACTAGGATAATATTGCACATGAATCACAAAAACAAATAGAATATGAATGTATAGCTTGTATCGAGATTTGGGATTTCATAAAGGACACATCTAGCAAGTGTAAATTGCCTTCACTCGATCCCCCATAGAATTTCAACTCAAAAGATCAGGTGTTGAAGAAATTTGAAGAGACACTCCAACAACAAGAGAAAGAAGTTCACAACATATCAGCCATAGAGAAGGGGCATCTTCAAAAGCTTCTCGCGAATGAAGTGAGGAAGACAACACAATTAAAATGTTTTTTTCCAAAATAGAAAAGTACATAAAAATATTTAATAAATAGTTGCCTATTTTAAAACCCCCCCAAAAGTATCATGTTTACCCATATGATGGCTTATGTAATGGAATTTTTGAAAAATGGGAGAAATATGACAAGGATGTAGTTAGAGAACCAACCCCAGTTCGCCTCAGGGTTGAGTTTAAGTAGTTAATATAGCCAACTCCTTGTAATTGTATAAATAATACATTTCAAGGAGTTGTAAGGGCTTTTGGCTCTTGGATATACAACCTGTAAAAAAAATGCATTGGAACTATTTTTCATAGTCTTATTAATGAAGAAGCCATTCATTGGCCAAAACATTTTTGCCATAGGAGATCATTAATGCCAATCAAATGTTGTGGATTACTGTACAATTTAGTTTTAACATAAATGTCTTGTAAGATATTCTTATTGTTTACAAGCTATGTTGATGCAATATTTAAGTTCTTTCAATTAATTTCCTTCAACAATCTCTTAAGCAATTTTTTTTTTTTTTTTACTTTTCTTCTCTTCTGTAGGTTTTAGTATTTTGTTTTGGAAATTTATATTGTATAAGTTCAATGGGTTCTGTAGAACCATTTCTTGTAAATTAAAGAATTAATCAAAGCCTCTTTCCATTGTTTTGAGAGTTAACTCTTGGACCACCATTTTCTTGATTCAAAACACTCATAGATAACATTTATGTTTTTCTATTCATTTATTTCTAGAAAACTTAAAAGAAAATTCAATCATATAGTAAAGCTCATCAAAAGGTTGGTGAGCCATTAATCCAGAGGGTTATTCCACTTTAAACAAGGGAGAGTCTAATTGGGTCTCTTCATTGGGTTTAACCCCTTCTATTGAATCCTAGCATTCAACTCCATCAACACCATTGCCAATCCTTTTTTTGGTAATTGTTTGGCTTGAGGATGAATCCCAAGTATTTTAACCCAGTTTTGAACTCATGAGTGATGAAAGGAAAAAGGGTAGAAAAACAAATTTGGTCTTCCTTGCAAATACCATTGAAAGAAAATCTTGACTTCAAATAATTTATCTGCATTCTAGTAGAAAAACAATAAATATCCATAATCTCCTTGCTTTTAGTAGTATCCCCCCTAGACCCATCATAGAAAATCAAAATATCATCAATGAAAAGTAAATGCATCAAGGAACATGTATTTCCAATTTTGACACCTTTGATGCTTCCTACTATGAAAGCCTCTTTCAAGCTCTGCTCAGCCCCTCGACAACAAGTAAGAATAAACAAGGAGAGATAGGACAACTTTTCCCAAGACCATGTTTAGTCTTTAAAAAAGGAGTTGTTGACCCATTAATGAGTATTTAAAGTGAAACTAAAGTGATACAATTCATCACCCATGGCACAAAAGGAGCACAAAAATCCAAGTGTATAAGTATTAATCTCATATAGAGCTATCTCACTCTATCATAGGCCTTAGAGAGGCCCATATTGACTACCATTACCTTTAGCTTTTACAATTGGATAGAATGCAATCCTTCTTGTGCAATACCAATTGCCTCATGAATCTGCCTCCCCTCTAGAAATTCAAACTACTCCTTAGAAATGGATTTGGACAAGATATTCTTCACCTTTCTAACAATGACTTTTGTGATAATTTTATATTGTAGTTGCAAAGTGATATTGACCTACACTTTTCAAATGAAATAGGGTTATCAATTTTTGGGATAAGTGCTAAGTACATATAATTAAATTCAACTAACATATTCCTATAGAACGTAGATTCCTCAATAACTCTTCTTACATCATCTTCAATGAATTCCAAACACCCCAAGAATAATTCAACCAAAATCCCATTGAGACCTGGAATTTTATATTTTCGAAAAACATGGAGAATCACTGATAACTCCTCACTCCCTACCTCCTCCATTAAAATTTGATTGTCTTGTGGATTAACAAAATTGGGAAAATAGGAGGACACTTGAGGTATTTATGCAATAGTTTCTCTCCTTTCATCCATTTAGATGTTTCCAAAGTATTCCAACCCTTCTTTTTCTATATCTTTGAAAATGGTGGCCATAATGCCATCCTATTTCTCAGTGTTCCATATTAAATTTATATTTTTTTATAAAATTTTCAAAGTGGTCACAAAACGTGGTGTTTTTATACCCAACTTGTAGCTAGAGTGTTCGGCTTTTTAATCTTCATGAAATTTCTTTGTCAAGCAATATTCTCCTTGTTTTCTCTTCCAAAGACTTTACCTCTAACTTAGTATTATCATCAAGAAATATGAAACCATCACAAGAATACAAAGCATCTATCCTTTCCTTCACCTCTTGATGGGTCCTTTCATCCTTTTCCTTTCTTATAAGTGACCATTCTATAGAAGCTTGTTTTTCCCTTTATAGGTTCTCTTCAAATTGCAGGGTTGTCGTTTCCTAAGAAGACCCAACAAAAAAAACCCAAGAATATTTATTTTATGATTATATTCCTCATCTTTCATCCATTCATGGTTGAGTTTGAAGGGAGCTGGGGGTTTTCTCCCTACTGGAGTCAACTCAAATAGTACTGAAGAGTGATCTGAATCTCCCCCACTTGACACCCCTTTACTTCTAGAGAAGAATTTGAATGAACATCAACTCACGTAGTATCCATACATTTCTCTTTATGCACCCAAGACTTTTTCCAATGGGGTAGTCTATAGTTCTGAGCCAAGTTCCCATAAGAGTGGCATTGCATAGACTAAAAGGGTATGCCTTCATAATATACTAAGAGGTTGACCTCCAAATACCTCTTTTCGGTGATATATTGTCCACCAAACCTCCTTCAGGTCCAACCCAAGAAGGATACGTGCCATGGTCATCAACCCTAAACTTTTGAAAAATAAATCAGCTTCATAATACACTTGAATGAAATTTCCAATCACACATAAAACATCCTCCAACCAAAAAAATAGTGGAAGGCTTTGCAATTTCACCCATGCTGGAACAATATGAATTGTTTCAGACTTTGAATCAAATGATGGTATCCATCACTTGAGAATTAGAGAACTCACCCCACACTTCCAAAAGGAATTCAATACATGATCCATATCTTCAGGTGACCGAAAGATAAGAGTCACCCATCCCTTACAAAGTACCAATAAGGTTGTATAGTACCCTAAGAATGGATCCATATCTACAACTAACCAGTATTTTACCACCTTAGCACCTAAGCAACGACCTTGGAAATGACCAACTAAAACCATCTCCACCATATATACAACATCATGTAGCTTTACGTCCTTGAAGAAAAATATCTTTATAGAACCATTATGTTTTTTTAACACATTTCGTATGTCTATGTGCCTCTCCCAAAACACCAACCCTACTCAAGCTCAAAGAAGGCTCATTTCTTACAAACAGAGACAATAAGGGTGGAGAAATCATAGTTGTAGATACAAAGCTTAAGGCTCTCAAACATTCACTCATTAAGTGTTGGCAAAGCAAGGAACCGATAAACCCATGCTCTCCAACCTGAGGAAACTCAACTTTGAGCTTAGCACTATATAAACCACAAACCAATTATGCTCTCACATAAATAGTCTTAGACCTTTGTGCACAATCTGAGACAACCAAAAATAGAACCTTCAGATGATAAGATAGGTTAGGATCTATAAAAAAAACTTCACATTCTAAGTCTGTGGGGTTGAAGGATGTATTACTTTGAGAATGAAAGGGATCATGTGGGTGGCATCCCACCAAACCTGAAAATTGACAAGAAGGACTAGCATTTAAGACCTCGACCTTTGCCCCAACACTCAAATGATGATCGAGAACTGACAAGACAAGGTTGACAACAAATCTACCATTATATCCTTCATATGGGCTATTTTCGACCCTCTGTAAATATTTTTAGCTGCAAGTGCCAATGTTTGTAATGTATTTTCAACCAAAAGGGAAGGACCCCAAGGGGGGTACTTTCCTAGGATTCGCCTCCATCTTTCTAGTATGAGAGATGATGTGTGGAGATGCCCAAATGAGCAACATTTAAATGAATCCTTTCAATAATCAACCAAGTTTTCTTCCATGTTACAAATCCTACTTTTCATCCCCACCTCCCCCAGTTATTTTCCACCATGAATTTCTTTTCATATCAATGGCCCCTTAAGAGTTCATATCAAATGGCAGGCAATGTATGTACCAAGAGAGACACAATCATTTCTTAAAGTGGGATTTGTCTTCATACATCCTTCAGTACATAGTTTAAACCAGGAACACATCCATATCTTAATGTGCTTTGTTGAATATCCATGTGCGTCATTATTGTTTTTCCTGTACTAAAATAGCGAGTCCCAATGTCTTTCAGATTTCATGTGCACGATGGGTGATTTTCCTGTGCTAAAATAGTGAGTTCCAATGTCTTCAAGTGAATTTCATATTATGATTACAATAATGGTAGAAGGCCTAATTTGAAAGGCAATCAAATAATTCTAGATAAGATAATTCCTTCTTGTGGTCACTATCCTTCAAGTCTACAACCTTTTGTTACATATTGATATCATCATTGTCATGTCCACTCCTTCCATTAGACCAATGTAATGTAGATGAAGTACAATCACCAACATAGATCCACCTTAACTCTAGATCTATCAAACATTGAGATGGATAAAAAACAATCAATATGAAAATCTCTCGGTGCTTAAAATATTCATAGTTAAGATGGATCTATGTTATTGTTCTTTACACATACACACATTAATTAATTAATTAATGCTTGGTAGCATGGAATTCACCATTTAATACTCCGATGAAAAAAAATAGCGTGCAATAATGTCAAACAAAATCACCTCATATTCCTCTTCTTCTAATAGTTGACATGATTTCATTTTTATAGTTTTCTTTTTATATTATAACTCACATTAGATTTACTATTACCATGTTTTGTATAACTTATCACAATCAACCAACATAAATAACATATGGACAAATGAGATAAACATTGCATTCTCTTTAATACTGTGTTGTAGTGTGCACCTCGCCTCTATCAGTGTAATAAATATTTGTGAAGACAATGAATACTGTAATGGATTTGTTTTATTCTCTATTGATAATTGATGTCTCGGGGGCATGAGAAATGAAACCATTGTTAATTAAATAATTTATATACAAAGAATAGTTCACTCGAAAAAAATTATGTACATAGAATGCCTTAAGAATACGATACTTGGACCAAGAAATATTTGCATCAACAAAATGCGATGCCATGTCATACGATATATGGGTATACGAGATGCCATGAGCTTAAGTTGAGTCTTTAATCTAAAATATAAAGTGTTTAGTCATTCTTTGTAATTGTGACCTCTTTAAGGCTAAAGGAGCTTTTCGTCCAGGGACTTTATTCACTCAGTGGAAAGAAAGAACAGAGCTTGGCCTCACGGGGCTTATGGTAACCTAATGGGACCGCTTTTGCAGGGATTTAATTGGGTTGAGGATCCAGCTTCAGGACCAAATTGATGAGCTACAATGGATTGGGAGAGATAAGTCAGGGGTAATTTTTGTTAAAAATATTTATGGGGCTATAGTATCCAAAATTTGGCAACAGAAAGGTACATGATGGAGGAGGAATATTTGGAGCTGGAATCTTGCTCTTAAAATCAAGCTCTTCATTTGGTTAGCAGCGGAAAAAAAATCCTTACCTGGGACAACCTTCAAAGCCGAGGTTAGGAAGGACCAAACATTTGTCACTTATGCTGAAAGGACTCTGAAACAATTACCCATATTTTAGTAAAATGTTTATTTACCCAACAGATTTGGCGCAGAATTTTAAGTGGGTTAAATCTAAGGACAAAATGGGAGGGGAACTCCATGAGTGAATGCTTCAAATACTGGGCAAAGAAGGAGTCTAAGTATTCAACTTTGCCTTGCCTTGTCAATTGACATATATGGTTAGAACGTAATAGGAAAATCTTTGAGAGTGGGAGCCCATCTATCAACATTTTTTGTTACAATATTATTGGGGGCCTAGAATGTGTAAAGATTATCCAAAAAGAGCCATCTCACATATCTATAAAGACTCCATTACAAAATTGGATGACTACTGGCTGGTTTGATGGAGCTGTCCAAAATAATGGACAACGGAGTGGAGCAGGATGTTTGATAAGGACTGATGAGAATAAAATGTATAAGTGGACTTTCAACTGTGGTGCAGACACCAACACAAGAGCAGAACTTCTTGGATTTTGGGCCACTCTCACTCTGGCAACAAGGCTTAATATTGCGGATTTGCAGGTACTTGGAAACTCAAGAATTATAATCGACTGGCTAAACAACAAAGGAAAATTACAAGTACATGCCCTTGAATGTTGGAAAGACAGAATCAGAGAACTCAAAAATGCCTTTTCTTTGATCTCCTACACACATAGTTTCCGAGAATCAAATATGGAGGCTGACTTACTTTCAAAGAAATCACTATAGGACCAGGAGGGGAAAATAAATATCATAAGTGGTTAGATGGTCACAAGGGACCAAAGCTTATACTTAAGCTTTATTAGGAATACCAGTGAAGTATCTAGTTCACATGTTTGTGCAGGTTTTGACTTTTCCATTAGTGGCCGAGCCCATAACTTTTTGTATAAACTCTTATGTGATAGCTTTCAGGATTGGATGGAAGCAACTTTGTAGTATCAAAATTGTACTGGATGGGCTGAGTTTTGTTTGTTTGATATGTTTCTTTATCCAGAATCAAGGGACTGCGGTCTTTCTTCCCTTGCAGGAAAGCAATCGTGTATCTTGGTTTGCCATACAATATTATATAAATATAATGAGTAATTTTCTTGTGGAAAAATTGTGGAGTAATTATTGGTTCATATTAATTTCACTACCCATTCATAAAGTATAGTCGAGATTCCTAGTTTTGTGAGCATTTTGGAAATTTGTTCATTTTGATGGTTATAGAATGAATGAAAAAAACTATCATTAATATCATATTTTTTAATTCATAGAAGTTGTATGCAATACACTGTTATATACATGGTGTTGTAAATATGATGTTTTTGTATATGTGGTGTTGTAAATATGATGTTTTTATATATGTGGTGTTGTAAATATGATGTTTGGTACATGTCATTTATACTACTAGCTTCACAATTCTTGAGGGGACATGTTGTAATGGAAATAACTAACTTAGTAATTATTATTTGTGGAAATTTTAAGAATTTGTTGCTTAATGTAAATTTATAAATTTCACCTTAAACATGAGGTTCCTCATATCTATTTCCTTTAAACTTTTAACATAGAACTAAATAAAAAATATAAATTATAACGATATATATTTCACTTATGTCTAACCAAATACACTAGGCAACCCAAGAAAATAAACATCGAACAATAACATTATAGGGAAATATATTTCCATCTCTAAGGGCACAAATCCCAATATACAATATATATATATATAAATTACTTATTAACAATAGAGTTGTTATAGCCACAAATATGTCGTCTTAGCTTCTGTATACTTGAAAATCACTAAACAAAATCTACTAATTGTTCATGACAAATCAACATAACAAACAACCCTATAAACTACTCATTCACCATGGGAATATAAGCTAAAAATCAGATCCACAAGTACAAAAGGCTTGGACAACAAAGTTGAAAATCTAATCTACAAGTACAACAAGTTTGGATTGCAAAGTACACTTCATATTTGCATAAGGATGAAGTTATAAGTACATACCAACAACTTATCACAAGTTGGTATAATATATTCCTTTAATCTTATCATAAGCTAGGGCTCTCGAATGCCCTCTGAACCCTGGCTAGGGAAACCATAATAAACTAGCATCACACCAACTATTAAACCTTAGCCACCAATTCCTTCTAGCTAAAATTACTCCAAACCAAAGTTGGTCACTCCACCAATCCATAACTAGCTAGCATACAGACTGTCAAGTCCTTTTTGAAACCTACAATTACATCACACAAGTGCATAAGAGAAAACAAGATAGTCTTCCATTATCTTATCCATATCCAATACTATAAGTAGTCCTAGGGTTTCCAATGCCTTAAACCCCGAGCTTCTTCTCTCATGGGAACCACAAGAACAAGTGTTCCCTTTTCTCCCCTAGGGTTTCTCCCAAGCCCTAGCTCTCCTTGTCTTCTTAAAGTAAACTCTAACACTAATGCCTTCCTTGCATCGACACAAAAACCCTAACACACTAGACAAGAGTGCAAAGTACAATGTAGAAGAACCACTAATGGAAGACACAAATTCACTCAAGTACGAATAGTAAGCAATGAGTAAGTAGTAAAGAGAAAGGCTCTCTCCTCCCTCTATATAGAGGGGATGCAAACAAACCTGTTGGAAGGAATGTTAATGCCACCAACAACTTGTCATGCCACAATTCTCTCTCTACTCATCCAGTTATAGGTAGTTCCAGTTTCTTCCTTGTTCCAATCAATTGATGGATGTCTCGATCTTGCATTGGTTCTTCCATTACCAGATCTCCATTAACGCTACTGAATCTCTCTATGTGCTACCAGATCTGTAGATTTATGCTAGATTTATATTCGTCACTTTGCCCTACTGCTCTGGCTCTCTTAAGATTGATTCAAATCTTGAAGATGATCATCCCCAGATAAATGGTGCACAACTTCTGTAACGATTACTGGTTGGGTGATTCCTCATATATCATGATTGGATTCTTTAGATGGATCTCTTCTTCACAACATTTCCAATGCTTTATCTTGATTTGGAACCGATCATTTGAACTTTAAGGTTGAAGTTGAAATTCCCTTTTTACTTCTGGTCTCGATTTCAAATTGATCAGAACCAATGGATTGAAATCCCATTTGCCACGCTTTCAACTTAGTCATACTTAGATGGAACAACTAATTACCATCACATCTCCTCCATATTTTTCAATCGGATATTCACTCAACAGAGTCTTTGTTCATTTGTCCATAGATGGCGATTTCTTCACTAATGATTTGACCACACCTTGGTCATGATCATTTGTTGGTTTTATTGCCAATGTTCAGACCTAGGATTCAATTCAATGTTGAATCTGCAATATTGCCATAATGCAGAGTAATATTGAGCCAATGCAAATACAACCACTCTTCAAATGGTGTTTAAACCCTTCAGCTGGAATTACACAACACAAGAACACTTGATTACCTTCAATCACATCGACTCCATATTCAAAAAGGGCGCTTCAAAACATTCTACAAGAACTTCGATTTCTTGTAGCCAATTACCACTAAAAAATCAATTAGCTATCGAATCCATACATACATACTCCATTACAGGAACCTCATACACAATTTTCTAAATCATTCAGTTTGTCATTCTCATTCAAATAGAGAAAATCATTCATCATAAATACATAGACAAAGAAAAACACAAAAACACAAAAACATGTAAATATGCTTTTAATAATCGATTTCTAACAAATAGAAGTTATTGGCCTGGTTACACAATATGGGCGAACTCTGCCCTGGCCTTTCCTCTTCCTACCACTCGCTTCTCTGTCTTCCTATCTCTTTCCCTTTTTTTTCTTCCCGTAGGATTACAATATTTATATAAGAACATAACTATTCCAACTCAATAAAAAAACTCCCTAAGCTACATAAACTAACACCTAAATTCCTGTAACTGACTTCTAACAATAAAAGTTCGATCCTATTTCTTGATGACTCACTGATTTAGATATGTTTGGACTCCTCCAAATTCTGCCACTAAGTGAAGATTCGGTTACATGAGTCAACACTTGATTGACATTCACCATCTATCTAGATTCTTCTAGAACTATGCTTATGAACCATAGAAATTTAAATATCTTTACAAAGAAACCCACTCCTTGGGAAAATATCAAGACCCTAAGGCTTGATCAACAATACAATTGTTTAGGAGAGAATGTGCTCCTACATCATACTCCCATAGTAGAAAATTTTTGTGAGCTCTTGTTTGTTGGACATGTGTTATATTCTTTGCACGAGTATCACATTTTTTACAAATTCGGGAAATGTGTCGCATTTTTGCCTCGTTTTCTGTGTTGTCTCGATTTTCATGTCCATTGTTGGGCGGTTTTTCAGCACATGGTTTTTGCCGATGGTTTTCTATTTCCGGTTAAGGAATTAGGGTTGTTGACTAATCCAGGTCATTGGGTTAGGGTTTTGGATGCCGTTGGCTCCTATATGTATATTGTATTGTAAAAAATGTATCACTATGAATGAATATAGAATATGCTGGTTTTCCAGAGGAAAAATCTCAGTGTAATGTTTGTATTTTCCATTGTATCTTTTTTGTTCTTTTACTGAAATTATGTTTGCAGTAAATATTGTACAAGGTTAAAATCTACATTTGGTATCAGAGCTTTGTTGGCTTCAGGGGGACACCTTTGGGGTCAAGGGTTTGGCTCGGGACTGTGATAAGCCTTGTTATAGTGGGAGATCTATGGTATTGATTTTTCAGGTGAAAAGAAATGGTGGGCAATTCGAAAATGGAGATCGAGAAATTTAATGGGCAAAGTTTTGAGCTGTGGAAGCTCAACATGGAAGATCTATTGGTGGACAGAGATCAGTGGATCAYGATAGATCCAGGTACTGAACCTACATGAACTTCAACARATGAATGGAAAAAGTTGGATCGGAAGGCGAAGAGAACAATCCGAYTGTGTCTCTCAGATTCAATATTATTGAATGTGTCAGAGGAAGCTACAACCAAGAATTTATGGGATAAGTTGGGGAAGTTGTATCAGTCTAAGTCCCTAGTGAATAAACAATTCATGAGAAAKAAGCTGTATAACATGAGGATGAGAGATGGAGATTTGATGGTAGAGCATTTGAATGCCTTCAATACTGTGGTAAGTTAGTTAGTATCYGTTGAGATTAAAATTTCAGATGAAGATAAATGTATCAATTTACTGTGTTCTTTACCAGACTCATGGGATAGTTTGGTTGTGGCCATAGGTAGTAATACAACTGCATTGAAGCTTGATGAAGTGGTCTCATCCTTGTTGTCRGAGGAGATGAGACGAAAGAATATGGAAGGACAGAGCACAGACRCATTATTTGCAAGAGGCCGTTCCCAAGAAAAAAATAGATCTAAGTTCTCAAGTGGGAGATCTAAGTCTAAGGGTAGATCTAAATCTCCCAAAAAGTTTGTAAAGGTATGTTKGAGATGTGGAAAAGAAGGGCACTACAAGAAGCAGTGTAGATCCAAAGTTGAGAAAAAGAAGGGATCTGAAGAATCTCCTTCTACATAAGAAAAAACCTCCAAGGAAGAAGGAGGGGATGTGTACTTGGCTTCTTCAAGCACACATGCAGATCATGAGGCATGGTTGGTTGAATCTAGTGCATCCTTTCATATGACTCCCCATAGGGAGTGGTTCTGCAAATATGAAAGGTATGATGTAGGTAATGTTTTCTCAGGTGATGATTCGACAACTAGAATCATAGGATGAGGAGAAGTCAAGTTGAGGCTCATAGATGGAAGGATTAGAACACTGCTTGGTGTTCTGCACATCCCAGGTTTGGCCATAAATTTCATTTTTGTAAGCAAAATGGACGATGCAAGGGTAAAAACAATATTTGAAAAGGAAACCTGCAGGATCGTTCGAGGAGCAATGGTGTTGCTAAAGGGAGTTTGGTTTGGAACTCTGTATAAGTTGCAAGGAAGCACTATTAGTGATGGGTGTAATAGTTCCATTGTTCATGATATTGGAGTTGAAAAAGAAAGAACTCCTACAGTCAAAGGAGAAAAGGTTATGTTGTGGCATCAAAGACTGGGGCATATCGAAGAGAAGGGTCTTCGACTACTACACGGTAAAGGTATGGTTGAAGGTATGTCTAATTTCTCTCTGGATTTTGATTTCTATGAACATTGTCTATATGGGAAGTAGAATTGGGTAAGATCCCCCTCTGGTGCAACGAGGGCAGAAGGAATTTTACAGCTAGTTCACAATGAAGTTTTTGGACCTGTGTCGATCCCATCATTGGGAAAATCTATGTGCTATGTCTCATTTATAGATGACTTCTTGAGGAATACTTGGATATATTTCCTCAGGAATAAATCTGAAGTCTTTGGCAGGTTTAAAGAGTTTAAGGCTATTGTTGAGAATCAAACAGAGAAAATAATTAAGGTGTTGAGGACAGATAATGATGGAGAGTTCCGCAGGAATGAATTTGAAGAACTTTGTAAGAAGTGCGGTATAGCAAGGTAGGAGACTACTCCATATACACCTCAGTAGAATGGAGTTGCAGAAAGGATGAACATGACGTTGATGGAAAAAGCAATGTGCATGCTTAGTGGTGCCGGGTTAGGGAAAGAATTATGGGCAGAGGCAATGGGTATTGCATGTTACCTGGTCAATAGATCACCCTCATCAACGTTGGATGACAATATTCCACAAGAGGTATGGACTAGAAATAAACCTTCTCTCACACATCTCAAGGTATTTGGTTGTGATGCATATGTTCACGTTCCAAAGGAAAACATGAGTAAGCTAGATAAGAAGGCTGAAAAGTGTATATTTATTGGATATAAATATGGTCTCAAAGGTTATAAGCTTTGGAACCCAGAAAATAAGAAGGTGGTGTATAGACGAGATGTGGTATTTAGAGAAATGAAGGATGTTGTTAAACATGAAGTCCTACCAAGTAAGGAAGAACTAGAGAAAATAAAGTTTGATTTCAAGGATGACGAATCAGACTCTACAGAAGAATATGAATAAGAAGAAGAAGATCCTCATACTCTAGTATTGAGGAGATCGGTTTGAGAAAGAAGGCTACCAGAAAGGTATACTCCATTTGATTTCCATTCAAATTTTTCTTTGTATATTACTGATGACGATCCTAAAACTGTCAGTGATGCAGTGGATTCAGAGGATGTAAATCTTTGGAAAAAGGCCATGGACGAAGAAATGACATCCTTGGATAAGAATGAGGCTTGGGATCTAGTGGAGTTTCCGACTGGTATAAAGCCCATTAGCAGCAAATGGGTATTTAAAAAGAAGTTGAATGAAGAAGGAAAAGTGGAGAAATACAAAGCTCATTTAGTAGCAAAGGGTTATTCCTAGGTTGAAGGAATTGATTTTGGTGAGATTTTTTCTCGTGTTGCTAAGTTAACCTCTATAAGATTTCTGTTATCTGTTGCTACTGCATTTGATTTAGAAGTAGAATAGATGGATGTGAAGACAACATTCCTACATGGGGATCTGGAAGAAGAAATCTATATGAAGCAACCAGAAAGTTATGTTGTGAAGGGAAAGAAGGAGTTGGTATGCAAGCTGAAAAAGTCCCTGTATGGTTTAAAACAATCACCAAGGATGTGGTATCAAAAAATTGATACTTATATGTTGGGACTTGTCTTCACAAGAAGCAAAGAGGAAATCTGTGTGTATTTTAAATTAATTGGTGAGCATTTGATTTATTTGGTCTTGCATGTGGATGACATGTTGCTAATAGGAAACAACAAGGAGATTATCCAGGATGTGAAAACTCAGTTGTCCTCTAAATTTGACATGAAGAATCTCAACGCTTCAAATTTTATATTGGGCATGGAAATTAAAAGAGATCGAAAAAAAGAGGAAACTCTGGTTAAATAAAAAAAAAATGTTGAGACAATATTGCAGGGGTTTAATATGCCGGAATGTAAATGGGTCAAGGTTCCTATTCCTATTGGTGTAAAGTTATATGCAGATCAGTGTCCCAAGACACATGAAGAGGAGGAGGACATGTCTCATGTTCCATATGTGAGTGTAGTTGACAGTTTGATGTATGCAATGGTCTATACTAGACCAGACATTGCACATGCAGTGGGAGTTTTGAGCAAGTATATGTCAAAACCAGGGAAGGAGAATTGGACAACAACAAAAAGCGTTTTCATGTATTTGTGTGGCACCACTAGCTATGGATTGTGCTACCAAGGAAGACTGGGATGGACAGAGTATTGGATATACATGGCTTTGTGTATACAGACTGGGTTGGAGATCTGGATCGTAGGAGATCTACAAGCGAGTATGTGTTTAATATGTTTTGAGGAGCAATAAGTTGGATGAGAAAAAGACAGGCTGTAGTGGTACTTTCAACTACAAAAGCGGAATACATGGCAGCCACTCATGCAAGTAAAGAAGTAATATGGTTACAAAGATTGTGTTCAGGTATTGGGTTGGTACAACAAGCTGTAAGGATAGATTGTGACAGTCAGAGTGCAATTTTTCAGGCAAAGAACCTGACTTATCATTCAAAGACAAAGCATATTGATATTCAATATCACTTTGTGAGAGACATGGTTGAAGAAAAGAAAGTATTGCTGATGAAGGTAGACACTTTGAAGAATGTTGCAGATTCATTAACAAAATCTGTGAGCACTAAGAATTTCTCTTGGTGTAGAGGATCCATGGGCATTGCTGCCCTGGATTGTTGACTATGTAACCCCATGTATGCAAAGAAAACAACAAGTGGGAGAATGTTGGGTATGTGTTATATTTTTTGCACGAGTAGTAGTGTTTGCGTTGCGTTGAGTGCGTAGGGGTTCGGGGGTAGCACCCCCAAGAAATTTTTTTCCCTCGGGAAACGTGTTACATTTTTGCCTCGAGTTTCGTGTCCATTGTTGGGAGAATTTTCGGCACATGGTTTTTGCCGATGGTTTTCTATTTCCAGTTAAGGAATTAGGGTTGTTGACTAATCCAGGTCATTGGGTTAGGGTTTTGGATGCCGCTGGCTCCTATATGTATATTGTATTGTAAGCAATGCATCACTATGAATGAATATAGAATATGATGGTTTTCCCGGTTTGGGTTTCCAGGGAAAAATATCTATGTAATGTTTGTATTTTCCATTGTATCTTTTCAGTTCATTTACTGAAAACCTGTTTGTAGTAAATATTGTACAAGGTTAAAATCTACATTGTTCATGTGTCTTTAGTCTTTAATCCTCTTGGATCTCAAACTTTGTTATGCAACCTTCCAAACATTCTGCCTTCAAAATCTTTCACAGTCAAAGAGTTCAAACAATTAACTATCTTCTTCTTCTTCTTGTATATTCTCTTGGAATGTTTATTTATAAGTTCCCATAACTCATTTATCCCGATATATAGTCCATCCTTCTTCTTACAAATGCTGTTCATTTGTGACTGGATCTTCTATTGTATAAGAGCATTATAACTCTCATACCACTCTACTTCCACTAACTCAACAATGCTCTATTGCATGACTTGTCTTCTCCACTTAGCTTCATAGTACATCTTCCAAAAGATGTTTAAGGCATTGAGTTGCCTTCTCCATGGATGCTCTTCAACAGGTTCAACTTCAAATTGCCTACATCTGAATTCACTCATAGAAAATTCATACAAACTATAGAAATTGGTTTGTTTATCTACATCATACATATAATATGTTTCTTCTTGTACTCCAATTTCTTCTTCTACCTGTTGAATATCCTTTGTCCTTTCATCCTTCTGATTATCTTTTGAAAGAATTTTCTGCTCAAATTGAAATAAAATTTCATTTGCATGAGACAATATTGCCTCATATTTCCTCAACTCTTCTTTCTTTGTATCTACAAATGCATAAAAATAATTAGTTTCAACAATTTATGGCTTATTAGATGCTTTAAACACCTCTTCTTCTTCCTGCTTTCTGTTTGCAATATTTGTGCAGATTTCTTCAACCTTTGGATTGATCAACCATTCTTCCATGAGCTTCAATTATTCTTCACATCTCCTGAGCATTTCATCATAATGCTACTCTTCATCTATATCCGTCTTCTGGCTATCTTCATGACCCAATTTTGTTCTGCTTTCTACACTAACAGGTTCGTGCAATTCTCCTTCAGTAATTGACTTAATCAACTGTGTATGATCTTCACTCTGATTGCCTTTATAAGACAATTATGTTTCCTCTCCTTTTGTAACATAATGTTGATTTTGTTCTTCATTTATGATTTTGAAAAGCATACTTCCATCTTCATCAATCTTCATGATAATATTTGATGATTGTCCTTCTTCATTGCTTTGAAAAAGAACTCCTTTGTTTTCCTCTATCTTCATGACAACTCCAAATGAATGTTCATCACCTGCAAAACCTACAACCATACACAAATTATTAATTTTAAAAATACAAGGCTCCCTAGCCTCATTTAGTATCTCTGTCATCAAATATTCATGTTGATCTTCACTCTCCAAATAATCTTTGAGACTCTCAACATGCCTCTTATCAACATCTTCACCATTATCCTCTCCAAGGATCGATGAATGCTCTGTTTCATAGAAGTGAAATTCTTCTTCTTTCATCACTGACCTCAATCTAAACTCAACTCCTCCGAGTTTCTCTTCCTTCAACAAAGAACTTATCCTAGGATTCTTCTTCTTCCTCAACTTTTCCTCCGTTCTGATAAAAACATTCATTTTGTGCATTGATTTCTTCATAAACAAATGTACAATAGGCCATTTAACCTTTTTCCTCACATTCAAACTCTGTCTATGGTCTTTTCCTTCACTTTATTGTAACAAATTCATCACTATACTGAGCCTTTCCTTTAACACAACAAGCTCCATATCATATTCCTCAATACTCATATTTTTCTTGCCAACTGCTTTGGCACTCTTTCCCATATGTATGTGGCTTTCTTCTAAACCTATGTCATGACCATCAATAGTCATCTTCTCCTTCCTTTTCCTTTGCGAACGCCTCTATTACACTGTGAGTTGCATCAAGCCTCTCCTATGTAACAAGTCTTCATCTTATTACTGATACCTCAATAAGCTTCTCTCCATGAGCTTAGTCTTTTGGTATTTCAGGTTCTCTACACTGGAAACTTCTAAGCACTCCTTGCTCCTCTTTGGCTTCTACAGATCTTCATATTCTCTTGAGAACATCCACTTGTCCTCCTTTCCAACCCCAACTAGAAAATGTTAAGGTTCTTTTCCATGATATTATTTCATTAAGAACATCACTTGTTCTATGTTACAACTCTCCTAGCTGTAGTTAATGCCACAATATCTTCTCCCATTACTGCTACTTGTAATCAACAATTTCTTTCTCAAATTAGTTGAAAACAATAAGACCAATTTCCCTGTTTGATCTCATCGGAGTACACACTATTGCACTCTCTCCAATCCCTCTTTCCGACTGCAAGTCTACTGTTTGCACAACCAATTGTTTTGCTTCTTAATCCCAAAGAGCGTAACTACGCTTTGATACTACTTGATGCAAACAAACTTCCTGTATGGATTGTTAATGCCACCAACA
The DNA here is from genome assembly GCA_009831015.1 of Picea engelmannii. Taxonomy (NCBI): domain Eukaryota; kingdom Viridiplantae; phylum Streptophyta; class Pinopsida; order Pinales; family Pinaceae; genus Picea; species Picea engelmannii. The sequence continues at coordinate 433,573 of ML781042.1, read as the reverse complement.
ACTTGTCATACCATAATTCTCTGTCTCCTCATCTAGTTATAGGCAGTTGCAGTTTCTTCCTTGTTCCAATCAACTAATGACTGTCTCAACCTGGCATTGGTTCCTCCATTACTGGATCTCCATTAATGCTACCAAATCTCTCTCTGTGCTACCGGATATATAGATTTTAGCTAGATTTATATTCATCACTCTGCCATACACTTACCTTGCTAATCAATGCATATCTATTATCTCTTCACCATCAACTAAACCCCTCCAATGAACTATGTATCTAAAAATCCACGTTTGTCCAACTCTCTCAGGGTTGATTCAAATCTTGAAGATGGTGATCTCCAGATCAATGGTGCACAACTTATGTAACGATTACTAGTTGGGAGATTCCTCATATATCATGATTGGATTATTTAGATCGATCTCTTATTCACAACATTTTCAACACTATTTTCGTGATTTGTAACTGATCATTTGAACTATAGGATTGAAGTTGAAATTCCCTTTTTCCTTTTGGTCTCGATTTCAACTTGATTAGAACCAATGGTTTGGAATCCCATTTTCCACGCTTTCAACTTACTCATACTCAAATGGAACAACTAATTACCATCACATCTCCTCCAGATTTATCAATCAAATATTCACTCAACAAAGTCTTTTTTCATTTGTCCATAGATGGCGATTTCTTCACCAATGATTTGACCACACCTTGGTCATGATTATTTTTTGGTTTTATTGCCAATGTTCATACCCTGGATTCAATTCAACATTGAATCTGCAATATTGCCATAACACAGAGTAATATTGAGCCAATGTTCATACCCTGGATTCAATTCAACATTGAATCTGCAATATTGCCATAACACAGAGTAATATCGAGCCAATGTAATTACAACCACTCTTCAAATGGTGTTTAAACCTTCACCTGTAATTTCATAACATAAGAACACTCGATTACCTTCAATCACAACGAATCCATCTTCAAAAAGGGCGCTTCAAACCCTTCTACATGAACTTTGATTTCATGTAGCCAATTTCCACTGAAAAATCAATCAGCTATCAATCCCTGCATACATACTCCATTACAGGAACCACATACACAATTTTTTGAATCATTTAGTTTGTCATTCTCATTCAAACAAAGAGAATCATTCATTGTAAATACATAGACAGAGATAAACACAAATGCATGTAAATATTCTTTTAATAATCAATTTCTAACAAATAGAGGTTATAGGCTTCGTTACACAACATGGACGAACGCTTCCATGGAATTTACTCTTCCTAGCACTCACTTCTCTATATTCCTATCCCTCTCCCTTTTTTTTTCTGCCCATAGGATTACAATATTTATAGAAGAACATAATTCTTCCAACTCAATAACAAACTCCCTAAGCTACAAAAACTAACACCTAAATTTTTGTAACTGACTTCTAAGAATAGAAGTTCGATCTTATTTCTTGATGACTCACTGATTTAAATATGGTTGGACTCCTTTGAATTCTTCCACTAAGTGTAGATTCAATCACGTGAGTCAACACTTGATTGACACTCACCATATATCTAGATTCTTCTAGAACTATGCTTATAAACTATAGAAATTTAAATATATTTACAAAGAAACCCACTCCTTGGGAAAATATCAAGACCTTAAGGCTTGATCAACAATACAATTGTTTAGGAGAGAATATGCTCTTGCATCAAGAGGTAAGGGAGACAAACAATAGAGTAGTGGACTTGGTTCACATCCAACTATCTCCACTAACCTAACTAGTCACTAATAAGTCCACATGTGTAGCATTAAACTGTAAGGTGACACATATCATACCCCAAGGTGACCATGTCAATTAAGAAAGGGTCCCAAGATGAGTTCTCCACAACACCAAGTTCAAACACTCTCCTCCATAGGTATCCAATGCTCCAACCACTACCTCATAAGCCATGTGCTCCTCTGGGTCCACCACACCTCCATAAATGCTCCTCAAATACATAAGCATCCTCAATTCAAGCACAAGTTTTCATGTAAGCAGCCAAGTGGTCTCATGCTACCTAGGGCTAAGAGCCCTCCTTCTAGATGCCCTAATGCTCATCCTCTCATATAGGTTCACCTCCTAAGAAAGAAATCAAACCTTCTATGTGTGCTCCATGAAGAATGTCACCATGCCACATAAGATAACAACCCCCTAAGGAAGTGCACCACATAAACATCAAGTCAAGGTCTAACAGTACATGAGTAAGCTATCTCCAATGTGTGTGTCCACTAAGATACAACCAAGGGTAATTCATCACACCATGCACTCCAAAATACATGAAGCACCCCTAAGTATGTTGTAAACACTTTCGAAGTAACCCCAAAAGCTATCAAGACATACCACCTTGCCTCTCATGTTGTGATATTGCTAGCTAAAGCAAACATACATCATGCCAAAACAAAGGACTAGCACTTCTACTCTATCCCTTGCTACATAAACAACCACACCTCATGTTAGTACAAATGGTATGGATTAACTCCACTACATTAGCCTTTGTTACGTAAGAAATTGTATAATCACCTTTAAGGGCCTTAATAACTAGTTTTGAATCCCTTTTATTAGTACAAGACAAAACTTCTTTCACTCCAACTCACTTCATTTTCTCATATAAGAAATATATTTCCATCAAGAAAATATACAATTTATTTTAACCTATTTATGGTTTGATGTTCAACATTTTGACCTCTACAATTCAAAGCATTGATCTAAGGTCATATATTTAACTTTGAAACCTTCAACTATTTCCAACTAACTAACTACAAGTTTTGCACATTAGAAGCCACATATTGGCATGGTTGATTTACAATAACTATATAGGGGCAACCTTCTTTTGAATCCCTTGGTTGATGATTATGCAAACCAATGGACTACTTTTTCTCTTTTTTTCCTTCTTTATTTCAACCCAACAAACAAATTACTTTGAGGTTGTTGGAGTCTCTACCAATGCTAATTGCATTGTACCATTTGAATTGGAAAAAGGGATTGGTTCCCTTTCTTATTCAAACTATCCAAATCATGCCTCCTCTTCACCATCCCAGGGGATTAACCAAACAAGGAAATTAGCGATGGAGAGATCCTTAATCACACTTATATTGCCACATGCCTTAGAGGGTGTGGAAAGGCTAGTGACATAAGCTATCGATGCATGTGTCTTTGCATATTTATTTGGAATCACCCATTAGTAGTTCGACATAGGTTCCTTCCGCCAACTAAATTTGTTAACCTTCCAATTTTTATCCTAAGATTTCTTTTCCTCTAGGCAAGAACCTACCACTTTCCCATGTCAAAATAGAACATACATCCTAAAGAAATTTGTTCATAATCATGCAGTTGCAACCAACTATGGTTCTCACCTTCCAACACAATTCTATATAGAACCCCTTTACTCAAATTAACATATATGCAAATTTGGTCATAGGTCGAGGTTATCATTTTATTTGTTTTCCGCACCAAATCAATAAATTTACCTAAGGTGCTTCCAATGGCCAAAAGAGATCGAAGACTCTAGTCTTTAAGAGGGAGACTAAACATTCTTACCTAAATTAGAACTTCTGATAATGACTGTGAATATGGATTGAAACCACAAACATATAGTTTCATAAATAACATATCTTTCTTCGTAAACTAAGGTCCATTTGAAGCTACCCATGCATAGTAGGCCTTGGAGAGAAAGTATAGATGTAAACACCCCTTTGGGTATTAACCTCACAAACTCTTTAACTACGCCAATATGCATTAA
>ML781042.1:415955-429553 GCA_009831015.1 Picea engelmannii | reverse complement strand
AAAAAAAAGTTGTACTTCATTATTATCTTTAACATGTACAATTATCTTATATATAAATAATTATTAATTTTATAATACTAATTAAGTTTTTATTTATTCAAGATAATAATAATAAACAACCAAGATACTATAGTTATAATTCATTATCAAAATATTGCATGTCAACTATTCTCAATTCAACTTAATAATAAATAATCAATTATCTAATAAATAAATATATATTTTTTTCAAATTATAAAAGAATTGTCACAATGATAAATAATAAATAACCAATTGTAATTCGATTGTCGTAATGGCAAAATGCCATATTACATACATATTATAATCAAATGTATTATATCTAATAACTAAATATAAATTTTATACCAATTATAATAAATTATATACAAATTATAAAGAAGTTTTCACAATAATAAATAATCAATTATATTATGTCTAATAAATAAATATAAATTTTGTAATTCTATTGTTGTAATGTAATGGCAAAATACCATATTACATGCATATTATAATTAAATGTATTATATCTAATAACTAAATATAAATTTTATACTAATTATAAAAAAGTTTTCACAATAATAATGATTATATTATGTCCAATAATATAAATAATCAATTGTATTATGTCCAATAAATAAATATAAAATTTATCAAATTAAAAAAGTTGTCACATTATTAAATAATAAATAATCAATTGTAATTGGATTATTATAATAGCAAAATGCCATATTACATACATATTATAATCAATATATTATATATAATTAAATATAAATTTTATACAAATTATAAAAAAGTGTCACAATAATAAATAATAAATAACCAATTGTTATAATGGCGAAATGCCATATTACATGCATATACATGTTTTATAAAACAAACTATCATTTAACCTATAGAAATACTAACCCAATGTAATTGGGATTATATTTCCAACGATTTACAATCTCAAAATAACAATAATCAAAATTATTTATTAACAATACATTTGATTATATTGATTCCGTTATGAAATCATAGCATTTTAATAACCTCAAGACTATGCCGAAAATACTAATTTGATCTCTATACCCTACAATATCCAAGCTGTTATAAACGCCTATCATTTAAAATCCAGTGGTAATATTTCTTTTACTCATTTTTGTGTACAGTCCTAGTCATAGCCATAACTTACAAACAATTATGCGCATGATTTGGGTTAACAATGAAATTGAATCAATTCATATCAATTAATTATAAATGTATAACAAAAACACATTTAGAATTAACATATTTAAAGAAGTAAAGAAATGCAAACAATATGTTAAGTGTTATTGTTTTCGATCTCGAATGTGAGTCAAATTTTGTATTAATTTGTCGAAATCTTTGCATCAACTTACTGATTTTTAATTGACTCATTGGTTGACCTTCTTACCAATTCATTTGGTTACTTTTTTTCCCCAAGGAGCCCTGAGTTGTAATGGAGTTGTATGAAGAAAATACTTGCTAGCAATGATTGAAAGTTAAATTTGTCGCATTTGAGAAGAGTCCTCACTTTTCTACAACCTCACTTCTCTACAACCTCCAACAAACCAAACTCTGAACAAGAATCAAGTAAAAGTCATTTCAACATTACAATGACCATCCAACATTAGGGGTGCAAACGAGTGCTTTTCTCCAAACCGAAGCACACATTTTATAATATTTGTGGTTCATGCCACTTGTCCAACCCATGCATACTTATATTTTACTAATTACATATTAACTTAATATTCAACCTTCCATGTGTTATTCATTTCCACAAGTGCACCTATAATTACCCATTTAAAAATTATAAATATTGAATTTTACTCACCTAACTCCCACAATTCCTTTACTCCTAGGTATTTCCTTGATCTTATCATGACTTCCTATTTTAGTGGTGCATGAGGAGTTACTTGTCTTAGTCATTTACTAGTTCACTTAACTTTACTCAAACCCACATTTCTTTTCTCACAATTCAATTTGAATTTGAATTCTAGATTCTATTTCTTCTCCATAATTTAAGGGTGCACTAGAAATTATTTTCACTAATTAATAATTAGTTTACACTATCTTAACTATATGTTTCCTTCTTAGTATTTATATTTCAATTAGATCTTCTTCATATTATGAAATAACAATTGATCTATGTATATTTATTTTAAGCTAATCAATATTTTGATTACTCTTTTCTCAATATAATGTATACTATAAGATTATTTTCTCCTAAGATGATATGCATATTAAAATAATTATCTTTAGACACTTTTCAATTTAACTTTCCAATTCACTATCAATTTACCAATTTATTAATGATACCAAGGGAGCCATGTATCTCATGCCCTTTAGTTTTTGCCTTACTATTTTTTTCCAAGCTACAAAGCTCTAGGGAAACCCTCAAGTACTTCCCCTGATTTTGAGGATGGTACCCAGGGTGAACCCTAGAATCTTTAGGGCACAAGGCCGATCAACAATAGGGCTCAAATCCATTACAATAATATAGTAATTAAGAGCTCAACACGTCAATTGTAGGATATTGAACCTAAGTGGGGAGGATAACAATCATTCCTCCCAACCACCCAAGCTAAACCCAATTGATAAGATTTACCTTACTATATTTCCAAGGGTGCCATGATTTGCATGCCCTTCAAGTACTTGACTTTTCTTGATGGAGAAATAACAAGACAATGGAGACACTTTTAATGCATCTTCTTTTCCCTTTGTTGAGAGACTAATGATCACTAAGGATTACGGTCTTCACCTTGTTGGACACCCCTCAATTAATCCTCATGAGTGACTAAATCTGTGACCTACCCTTACGATAACATGCAACCTCGAAGTCCCCCGGATGGGGTGACAAGTGGACAGATTGGGCACGTGGAGGCGCTAATGGAGGGGCCATTAATGGGGGCGCCTACTCCTGGATGCGGACAATTATTAGGGCCCTTGCCTTCGTAGACCATCGGATTATGATGGAGCTCCTCGCGCGTGAGCAGGGGACGACCAGCCAGAGCATTAAGCTCTCGGCGTTAATGATGGCAGCTATGGGTTATGCATTCATTAGCTTGAGCAGACCTCCCACTTCGCATTCGAATTTGTTTCAGCAGGGCAAGCACCGCTGCGTAGGAGGCTCCGCCCTAGCCCTCACCATGCCACGGGTAAGGGGTCGACCTCGTCGAGGTGCTGGCTGGTACGCAGCGGATTCACGGAGGAAAAGGCACCAGAGGTTTGCCAGAGCTATGCTCTTGGCTAAGAAAAAGCGCTGAGGTGGTGCCACTATAGCAAACTCGCCGCCTCGAACCTACGTTGAGGAGGATCTGTCCATCACGCTTCCACTGGACTTCTCCGAGAACCGACTGTTCGTTGTCCCGGACAATTGGGATCCTCCGATGAGCATCGGTTACAAGTCAATTGCACCCAATTTGGGTGATTCTCCTATGCCCACCATAGCCCCGAGTGTAGAATTCGTGGCCTGCCCTGTGGAGGAGGAGCCACTGGAAACCATCGCTGGGGCGCAGATGCATAGGACAATGTCGGACTACAAGGCAATGGAGGCGGAGGAGGCACAAACGGAGCGTACTGTCGACACGCAGCAGCAGACGACGACGCCGATTCAAAAGGAAGCATAGTCTGAAAGGAATTCGCCACCTTCGTCGCCGTTGCTGCATCCCGAACACCTAAATCCGATCTTTGAAGTACGCAGCCTCGTGGAGGATCAAATCTTCAGAGCTGTGCGAGTCAGCCATCGCCTAGACATGCTGTACGCGGCCTACTCCAAAGCTACACCTCGGCGCCAATGCCCCACTTGTGCGCAACCCTTCGTCCTTCCAGTCAATGGAGACAACTTCAACTGAATAGGTTCTGGTCTTCCTTATGGTCTCCATGCTCTCTTCAATTACTGTTTATCAGAGCCGTAGCTCTTTAGTTCTTAGCATAGTTATCCCTAGCACAGTCTTTCTTTTACTGTTGAGCATAATGGACATAATCCCTGGTTTCCTTCAGGCAGGGTGGCGAAACATTACGCCTAATTTTGCTTGCTGCTGTGGACATGCCAACTGTCCTGGTTTCCTGTATAGGCAGGACAGCTGGCATATGTATGCCAAATGTCTCTCCTTTTTTGAAAGCTTAATATAACAGGTTTTGCCTTTTTATTTAAAAAAAAAAAAAAACATGCAACCTCAAAGTAAAAAATTGTCCCTAAGTTTTCAATTCAAGCCATGAAAGGCGTGGTAGTAGGTGGAAATAGACACCTTACTCCACCTCTCTTGATGGYACTCAATATGATTTCATACAACCCCATTACCCATGTGTGGATCGATCATAAAGGATGTTCCCTGTGCCTGCACACACTACAATCAAAACATCAATAAATTTCATACTCCAAATCAAAATACACAATCCCACGTCAATGCAACCTTGTGGTTTCCTGTCACACTAGACAAATTGTCAATAACATCTACCAATCATTGTATCCTCATTTTCATTTCAAATTCTCCAAACCATAGAGAGCAATACCATTAATTGCGTCATATCAATGCATATTTAATTCATCTATGGTATCAAATAAACTTATAAGAAAACCATTCAATCACCATCACTTCTAAACTCAATCAAATAATCAAAGTTCATGTTCCGTCATCACAAGTGCATCACAATATCATTCAAATAGCCGGTCATTTACAACAATTGCCCTCAATTAATAAAATCTAGTTTGTATCAATAGTCAAACAAAATGGGGCACTACATACACCCTCTCTTAAAATAAACTTTGTCTCAAAGTTCTAGAACAAATACATAAAGTGTTGACACATCTTAGATGGGTCTTCCCAAGTAGCGGTTCTAGGACTATAACTATTCCCTTAGACCTTAAATCATTAGACGAAATGGCATTGAGGTTGGCGAGTACTACCATCTAGTATGCAAATTGGTTTGGTCATCAATGTCCCCTTGTCCAACATTTGCAAATGAATTAGTTTATTACCACGATAAAGGTATGAAATATAATGGTGCAAAGATAAGCATGAAAAACTACGTGGTCTCTTTTCCACCCCTTTGGTAATCATCACTATACTTATCTTTGTTGCATCAATCCACTTGTTGGTTGTAGAAGAGTTATTTAACAACAATACATAATATCCAACATCTTTAAGATTTAGCTAAACAAAATGTGTCCTATCACTCAATCTCCTAGCTCAATGCTTCTATGATTTCTATGAGCACCATGCAAGGTACCACTTTATAACAACAACAAGCTCTACTAACATCTTTTCTATGAAGACATTGGGCTCATTCAAGATGGGGTAACATTCGATAATAACATTTTCACAATCATAACTCTTTGATATAATCCATGTTCCATTGTAAGTAATCAAGTATCACACTCGTTAACTACACAAATCACTAACAGATGAAATGAGCCATAAGAGAATAACCATTATGGGGCTAACAATTACCAATTTGGTTTATAAATTCCCATTTACATAATATATAGGCTTTGGAAAATATGAAGAGGTTTGAAGAATTAAATCCCATATATCCTTAAATTTTATTTGACGTAAGATGTCTAATGTCAATGACATATAATAACTTCAATCATCTTGTCATAGCCTTCGACATATAGAAAATGAAACATATAGATCACTATCAACATTTTGTATTAGTAACATTACTTATAGTATTAAGCTCAATTCGTATCTTCATTTCATACCTAATTCTATATCCTCTCAATCAAGACTCTAATTAACACAATCAAAATATAGTTGATATGCTTACATATTCTATATTTATGAAACATGGTGATGGACTCAGTAGTTAAAGCACCCAATTGTGACAAAACTTTACTATATACCAACCTACCAATTATTTGATCAAAATTGTTGCATCACTAACCCTGCGACCTACTATATACATTAGGTTGAGGTAAGCCACACCTCATGCCTTTCCAAAGCAGATTTTTATATTGTCAACAATGACAACATTAGATGTATTATCTCTTTTTGCTCCCACATTCAAGTCCTCTTTGCTATCATTTACTTCAACAAATGTCAAATTCTCATATCCACTGTATTCTTTGTCATCACGAAGGCCAAATCAAATTTCTATATCTTATAAAATGTTTCAAATTTCAATCAACATTCGTATGTAATTTCATTTGAAGTTTTGGTCTTCATAAGCATCACATTGAAAAGGTCACGGGCCTCTTCTAACATGTTGTCTTGTCCTCCAGTAACTTCATACTTTAAGCATGAGTTCACGATCACAAAATCCAATGTTTTCACTTCACAATAAATAGTAGCTAGTCTACTAGTTCAAGCTATTATGGTCTCTTTTTATAGATCAATCCTTTATGCCCCCCCCCATCCTAAGACATCAAACACATGAATAAGACCTTCCAAGCTACAAAACTCAACACTCCCTCTTAGCGAGAAATGTACTTCTGGTAGCACCTCCTCCATGATCAATCAAGTCCTATGCATGTGAAGTTTCTCCCTCTGAACTGGAAGAACATACTCCCTCTAAATTGGAATACCCTGCTACCTCTATTGTTGAATTCTGATCAGGATACCTATGCTCCTCCTCCATCAGTGTTATCTCATACTAGTTAAGTCTCCTGATAATACTGGAAGAAGCCTCACAACCATTTTTCACTTATACGGACACTGACTATGAATCTAATAACCCACTAGATCTAATCAAAGGTTGTCCCAACAACCTATATAATCTCTCATATCTGACACCAAGCACTGTTTTTGTGTCCATAGTATCTCCCTCTGGATATATGAACATCTATCCATAATGGAACTCAACTCCACATCCCTCATCCTCCAAAGCTGACATTGAGAGAAAATTTACATTCAGCTCTGAAACAAACAACACCTCTACCACCTCTAGAAATCCTCCTGATTCTAGATGGAATCTCACACATCCAATCCCCTTCACTGCATACATGGTACTAGTCCCACAACCCACATGGTAGTTTGAGTCTATCTCTAAAAACCTAAGGAACATCGATCTCATTCCCCTCATGTGATGATATGCACCATTTTCCACAAACCATGCTTCAATGTCCTCACACACTATACATCCATTTCCTGAAAGACAAGACATCTAAGAGAATTGCTTCGTGAACCTCTTAGCAAAATCATCAACCCTAAATGATGTTTCTACCTGTGCATCCTTCTTTCCCTTCTTCTTGTTTGGACATTGACTAGCATAGTGACCAATCTTATGCCATGCAAAGCATTTTACTTTTCTCATGTCTTTCTTACTATTGCCTTTGCTCTTTCCTATAAGAACAACATTCTCCTCATCCTCTTCACCCTTCTGCAAGCCTGCATGCAAGTATCCTCTCTAAGTCTCCTCCTGGATAAAATCGTCCCATAAACGATCCCACTTCGAAAATTTCTCTCGTGCCACGATCCCCTCAACAAAGACTTCCCATGGCTTTGTTATGCCATTCAAGTCAGTTCTCACCAACTCATGGTCACCTACGGTCTCTCCAACTGCGCCTAGCTCATCATAAACTTGAGTTATCTTGGTGAGGTATGATGTAGTTGTATCAGTTTTGGTCATCTTGATACTTTTCAATTTTTCTCTTAATACCATCTTTCTGTTCTCATTTGAACTCTGGTATAACTTAGTTAAAGATTCCCACATCTCAAAGGCACTATTTTTTCGTGTCACATGTTGAATAACATGATCTTTAATGGCATCAAGGATAGTCCTTTTGGATTTAAAATTCTTTTTGTTATATGTGTCCAAAAGTGTTGTATATGTAGGAATGGTGACATTCTTCTCAACTATGTCCCACAACTCATATTCCCGCTACAACAATACTATCCTCTCTTTCCATGGGGTAAAATTTCCAACCCCGTCCAATCTATCTTCAACCCTCAAACCTGTAGCCATATGACCTTCTCAACTGATAACAAGGCCAACCCTCTTTTTGGTGAACAACCTGCAACTCTCTTGCAAACCCTTGTGTCTTTCTTGTTTGGTTTCCCCTCTCAGCATCAATGCTCTGATACCATGTAAGTTTTATATGACTCGATATATTGGTTTTCGGTTTCAATAAATCTTTCACAATTTAATACGCATTCATAAACGCAAAAATAAAACTAAAGTTATAACTGGAAACACATTGAATCATTTAATTGATACTAATGTGGAAAATAGGAAAGTACAAACATAGTCAATGGCACAAATATTTATGGGAAATGCCCCTAAAAAAACCCCAAGGGAAAACCAATACAAGAGAGATATTTTTATTATGAACTCACATAAAACATAGAGTTTACAACAATATTTTTCCAGCAATAAATACACTATACTTATCTCAAAAATCACGCCCTTCTTCACCTCGAAAAATGTGCCAAACTTTATGTACGAAATTGTACATATTTATAACAACACTTAATGCCTCGAAAAATGTTCCCTTCTTTGCCTCGATTTTTGTGCTAGATTTATGTTGTATGACCTGTGCAATAAATGATGTATGGCCTCCAATAAATGGTGTATGGTACTATTGTATTAAATGTTGGAAATGTCTTGGTTTGTGTGCCACCAAATGCCCTTGGAATTTGCACCCCTTTTCTCTCTCTCTCTCTCTCTCTCTTCATTGCTCTTCTCTTCTCTCTCTCCTCATTCAATGATTAGAATGAATGTGATGTCCCTAGTTCTCCTTTTTATCTCTTCATAAGGAAATTAGAAAGTTATTTTAGATATAATTGCTTAGATTAAATCCTAGCCCTCTCAAGATCTGCTTTCTTCATTGCTCTTCTCTTCTCTCTCTCCTCATTCAATGATTAGAATGAATGTGACGTACTTTCCCTAGTTCTCCTTTTTATCTCTTCATAAGGAAATTAGGAAGTTATTTTAGATATAATTGCTTAGATTAAATCCTAGCCCTCTCAAGATCTGCGGTTGTGTTTTAATCTGTCATTGACACAACTTAAAAGTCACTTTATTCCTCATAAATTAAAAAGTCACTTAAACTTTATAAAATGAAGTTTATGCCTAGGGACCACTTTATGTCCCCCCATGCTAAGACATCAACACATGAAGAAGACCTTCCGAGCTACAAAACTCAACACTTAGTGGAAGAGTTCATTTACTTCATTAGAGAATAATGTTATCAAAGCTTCTATCCTTTCAAGTGGGTGAATAACATGGTTGTATTCAAGAAAAAGACAAAAGCCAAAGACGTGAAAATACAAATGGGTGAACTACACTTTGGTCCTCAAGCTATGGGGACAAAGCCTTCCAGGGAGTATGACAATTTGTGCACCTGACCAAAACCTTTTCATTACACAAACCAAAACCTTTGTATTAAGCAACTAAATTTATGTACATGACCTATTTTGAACCTAAATTTATAATTTTGTGATAATGGTTTTCTTTAGTTCTTTAATATTTTGTAAAAATCCAACTTTGTTAAAGAAGACTTGAAATAAATAATTAGTGTATTCATAATTAATTAGTTATTTAAGAGACAATACCCCATAAATATAACTTTGCCACAAGCAAACACTTAACGCATGTTTTGTATACATGTGGATTTTCTCTCTTCAAAAGACAATACTCTTAAAATTAATTCATATCTATCAATTAGTCAAAACATTGTACTCTCTTAGTACATTTTAGATGAGCCGTCCACTATTATTCAAATATGCAAGTGAAATCCAGTCTCGGGTGTGAAAACGCCCCCGATTCTTTATCCATTTCTCTTTGTTTTTCTATATGAGCTTCACTCTTATCATATTTCTAAGTGTTATTTTTGTTAAAATCAATCTTTTTCAATAGTTGTGTAGCCGCCCCCGATTATTTATCCATTTCTCTTTGTTTTTCCATATTAGCTTCACTCTTATCATATTTCTATGTGTTATTTTTGTTAAAATCAATCTTTTTCAATAGTTGTGTAACAATTCACATCCAGATGCATGAAAACTATGTTGAAGGCCAAGGGAATGTGCTTCAAAGGTGGAAATCATTTTACATGGAGGAACAACAAAGTAATTGCATTAAGAGTTAAGGAACACATGCTATACATATTTGTGGATGGAAGTGACACAGTCAGAAGCTTTGTGACCATCAATCATTCTTTGTGGCATCAAAGATTCAAACACGTTAATTTTCATTAGCCTACCTTGGTTTGCTAAGTGAAAAATGGTGAATGGGTTGCCAGTTTTAAAAGAAAAGGAGGATTTATGTGTGTATTGTGTATCTACGAAGCAACACAAATTATATTTCAAAGAAAGGAATTTTGGTTCACATTTTAAAGAAGTTTGATGCGTTTATAAATTTAAGGTGTTTAAGGTCACAATGAAAAATGAAGCAAGAATATAATGGTCATCCAATTAGACAATGGAGGGAACTTTTGCTCAAATAATTTTGTTGGCTTTCCAACAAAGGAAGCATATAGAGAGAACTTTCTATATTGTGCATGCCCCAACATAACACATTTGTTTAGAGAATAATCATAACAATAGTGGAGATGCTTAGATGCATTTTACATAGAAAGGCAATGTTAGAGTAATATTGGCAAAAGTAGCAACACATATTATTGTGTACTTGTTTAATAGAAGTCCTACAAAAGTTGTGTGGGACATTACACCGAGAGAATCTTTGTCCGATGGAATGTTTCCAATGATTCATCTAGGAGTATTTGGTTATATTCCTAAAGTTTGGATACTTGTTGAAAACATGAAAAAACTTGATCCAAATGCAAAAGAATAATGTTTGTTAGGCACAACGAATAGCCTAAGGCCAATAATGTTTTTTTGGATACACTGAATAGTCTAAGGCTTATCAGTTTGTTTGGTTTTTATTTTTCTATCTCACATAGTGACTCCATTGTTGTAGGGTTTTATCACATTGGACAACATAAGAAAATCTCCTCGATTTGACCATGCAAAAGACTTAGCTCCAAGCTCAACAAACCTGAACAACTTTTCCAAAACAAGAAGGACTGACAATTGCATAATATGCCATCTAGGTTCGCAAGTGCTTCAAGTATTTCACCTACCTCCAATTTAATTGTTAATCCTCAATTTGCTAGTAGTGCTTCAAAAAGTCCTTCAATGAGTTCTTTGGTATGTTCAATTACTATTACCTCGAGTTCTTCTTCACCACAGACTAGGAATATGGTTGTGTATGTTTTCAATTTCACTCTTAGTGTTTATGCTCTGTTGAATTTTAACACAATTCCTAATCAACCTCGTGACATGCCTACAAGAGAATACAAGGACCTTCCTAAATTTTTAGGCAATAATTCCATCGCAGTTAATAATCATTTGACTTCCTTCCTAAATGTTCTAGAAAACATGAAAATTGAGTCTGAGGAAGTGCTATGAAGATATTAGTATAAATCCTTGAGAGATATGCATAGACATCGTACAAATCCCTCATAGCTAAGTCCATTGATGGACAAGATTCATTCAAAAGATAATTTATAGCAAAGTGGAGAGACAAACATGATAGAAAGTTTCTTTTAGCAAAGTTTACTACTATTGATAAGTGTTATGTACCAACACCCAAATAGCATAAAAATAGAAAGAGTAGTAACTCCACACCTTGAGAAAGAGAGGGAAAAATGAATGAGAAACCTCTTCGAGGAGGAAACATCATTTACAATATAACAAATGCACAAGATGAGGTCATCTCTAAAACCAGGTCTCCTTGGTATATACATGAGACAAAAGATAAAATTACAATTAAAGGGTCTAGCCAATCATTAAAGGTCCTAGCCGATCATTAAAGGTCCTAACCAACCATTAAGGATAACACTAACATAACAATAGAAATGTAATAACTCAATATCTAAGGTTTAACATACCCCTCCCTTCAAACAAATGTTGCCCTCAACACTTGATTATTTGTGGATGTTTTCGCATGAAGAACTCATCTTCCCACATCGCCTCTTCTATTATTAGGTTCTTCCACTCGATGAAGTAATCAATAATTGTTCAATTTCGCAATGGATTGATCTATGTTTTAAGGATTTTTTCTAGTTCTAGTATGATTTTCACTCCTTCATTAATCTCTAGTAAAATAGTCTACACCAAGATCTTGTTGTCGATAACCTTATTTAAGCAAGAAATGTGGAAGAATGGATATACATGTAATGATGGAGGAAAATTCAATTTGTAAGTCATGCTTCTAATCCTCTACAATGTCTTATAGGGACGATAGTACTTGGGTGCTAATTTATTATCCTCTTTTTGTTGCTTGAGGGACCTCTATCCAAATGGTTATAGCCTTGAAAATACCCAATCCCCCACTTCAAATTTCCTTTCACTGCTATGTTAATACGATTGTTGTTTCATCCTATTTTGTGCTATAGCCAAGTTTCCCTACAATAGTTGGAGAACCTCTTCTTGGTGCTCTATGTGATCCTCCACTGCTTGAACCTATGTTTTTCCTCTCAAGAGTGATGTGATGGATGGAGGGTGATAGCCATAAAATTCCATAAACGAGGACATTTTTTTATGAAGTACAGAAGGATGCATTGAACCGTCATTCTATCAAGAGCAACCACTTGACCCATTGTGTCTGTGTATCATATGCAAGGCAACAAAGATACCCTTGTAGAAATTTCGTCACAATCTCAATTTTCCCATTGGAATGAGGATGGTAAGAGTTGTTGTGAGCCAATTGAGTACCCAAAATATTTCAGTCCAAAATTTACCAGTGAAAATTGGATCTCTATCACTTACAATAATATTGAGAATTCCATGTACCTTATGGGCTATTTCCATGAATGTTGCAACTACTATACTTGATTTAAAAGGAAGAGAAAGAGAGTGAAAATGGGCATACTTTGTGAGTTGATCCACCACCACCATGATGAAAATATTTCCGTCAGATATTGGTAGACGTTAAAATCCATTGAGACCTCTCCTCAACGTTGATTTGGTATGGTTAATGGTTGTAGAAAACCCGAGATCTTGATCATCTCTCCCTTATTTTGTTGGAAAACCAAACATTTAACCACAAATTTTTGAACATCAATTTTAATACCTTTCCAAAAAAATAATTTTTGATCATGTGGTAAGTTTCAAGAACATTAAATGTCTTCCTATAAGAGAAGTGTGAAATTCCAAAATGACCTTCTATTTGAGTGGGTAATTCTTACACATATATAGGTGATCTTGATACCATAGTGAAACATTCTTCCACATAAATTTATTTAATGCACTCAGGTCCTCTTGTAGTTATTGAATACATTGCATACCTTTTAATCTCACTTCCATTATATCCTTGCTTCTTCCACCCAATCAGATTGGGAAATGAAAATAGCACAAAACAAGGCCTTTATGTCTTCTGCTTTCCTTGAAAGTGCATATGCCACCACATTTTGTTTTCCTTTTTGTAGATAATTTCAAATTCATAACCTAGCATCTTTGTAACCCATTTTTGTTGTTTTCTGAAGATAATTGTTGTTCCAAGAAGTACTTCTAACTATCATGCTATGTTTTTACCTTGAAGTGTTTGCCTATAAGATAATGATGTTATTTCTTCAGTATGGCCTGTTATCCCTGATATCTAGAGATAACTAGGAGATCATGTCTCGAGGCCCATAGGTCCTAGACATGGAATAC
>ML781042.1:381350-413080 GCA_009831015.1 Picea engelmannii | reverse complement strand
GTTTTCAAACAATCTTTCAAACTCTCTTAAATTGAAACCCTAACTAACCCTAGCGACCTACTAACCCTAACCCTAAGATGACGTCTTGCCTTTTATGAACTTTTGCTTGGTATTAAAGTTGCGGCTAGGTCATCTGTTAATAGGTATTGAAGTGTTGAATATTTTCCTTGGCTTATTTGACAAAACGTTCACTTCAATTTTTTCCAAAACTAACCTAGATTAGGGCTGACGTCACCCTTAGTAGTATAGTGACGCAACAACAATATATATATATATATATATATATATATATATATATATATATATATATATATGTATGTATGAGCACATTTAATGCGTTGTGATAACTTAAGAATTGATTTTGTACATTGAATGCAAGTACCATTTTGTATTTATTGAAGAAGTAATATTATAAGCCATTGTCTTTATTTGCAATCATTGACTTCGTCAATAATTACATGTTATTATTGCTCATATATATTTGAATATAGTCATTAGCAATTTGAAGTACTAACCATTGCTGCATGTTTTAGTTTTATTTGCCTTGTCTCGCAAACAGGTGCCCTTTTCAGTGGAATACCTTCTCTTTGACTATCTCTCTCGGCAGTAATCTGTGAAAGGGAAAATCTACTTTGACCTCTTGAACCTCAAACCTTTGATCTTTTCTCTTTCAGCACCCCAGATTACTAGGGACGTCTCCCTTGGGATTAGCCACCCTAAATAGAAAGAGCTCCTCATTGAGGTGACAGTGGGTGGGGAAGCTCCTGTTACGCCAGTTTAGTCCTTACCTTCCAGCTATCTGAGCTTGACTACAAACTGAGCGATAACATGGACAACATTCTCTTTTCATGAATGGGTTTGAATAAGTTCCTTCCTTTAAGTTGGTTTCTTTCAAAAGAAATGATCCTTCATTCTTCCATTAAAATTGCACTAATGTCATGCCTTGAGGCATCACACTCCACAATAAAAGTTTTTGTGAAGTCAAGGGTGGTCAGGATAGGAGTTGTACACATAGCCTTCCTAAGTTTTTCAAAATCTTTGGTTGTCCTTAAATCCAAGAAAATTCCTCCCTTTTCAATAATGTTGTTAGAGGTGTTGTTACTTTACCATAATTCTTGGCAAACTTGCGGTAATATCTCGTCAATCTTAAGAAACCTCTAAGATAAGATTCTTGGTTTTGGGAATTTCCCATTCCATCATAGATTTATTTATGTTAGGTCCACTTTAACACCTTCATGAGATACAATATGACTTGAATATTCCACTTCTTGAACCCCAAAGGCACACTTGGAAGGCTTTGCATATAGTTGTTGCTCCTCCAATAGTTTTCGTACCATGTCAACATGTTGTACATGTTATTCCCAAGATTTGATTTAGATTAGTATATCATCAAAAAACAATACACATTTTCTAAGATAGTGTTTGAAAATAGAATTCATCAAGCTTTGAAATGTGGAAAGTGCATTAGTAAGGCTAAACATCACCAAAAATTCACAATGGCCTTCATGTGTTCTAAATGTTCTTTTGGTGATGCCTTCTTGCCTCATTTTGATTTGATGTTATTAAGAATGGAGATCCAACTCGGTAAAATAAATTGCACCCTGACATGCATCTAATAATTCATCAATGACAAGAATATGAAACCTATCTTTAATAATCATCTTATTGAGCTCTCTATAATCTAGACATATACACCATGAACCTTCCTTTTTCGTAAACCATCACCACTTGTAAAATGAAAGCACTTTGGTCAGGTTGAATGATGTCATCCTTTAACATTTCTTGAACCATATGATCAATCTCACTCTTTTGTGCATATGGATACCTATAAGGTCTAATGTTAGGTGGTACACTTCCTAGTTGCAAATGAATAGTATGGTCATGATCTCGAGCAGGGGGAAGATCCTTAATCATCTCTTCAAATACCTTGGAATGATTGTCGACAACTTTTTGGAGATCCATTGGATTAGCGGGTCTAGATATTTGAACATCTAGTTAGCACAATTGTACAATTACACCATGGTGTACCTATTTTAGCAATGTTGTCATGTTGTTAGAGCTTATCACTTTAGAGGGTTTTTCTTGGATACCTTTGAGTTCAATTTATTTTCCTTCCGAGGAAAATCTCATGAAAAGTTCCTAAAAATTAAGAGTCATTCATCCCAATGATTGTAACCATTGGACCTCTATTATCACATTAGCACCACCCATTTAGATTGCAATCATTGGACTATCTAATAAATACTTCCCCATAGTGAGCTTAATATTATAACACTTCCCTAAAGAATTTATGGTACCTCCATCTACAATTATTACTCGAAATTCTAGTGCTAGATATATAAAGCAATTGAGAAGTTTTGCTAATTTGCAATTATTAAAGTTATATGTACTACCCGAATCAATCAACAATGTTACATTTTTCTTTTTGATATATCCTTCAAGCTTGAAACTTTGATGAGTTTTGATGTTAGCCAATGCATGAGGAGATATGGTTAGAGTAATATCTTCTAGTTCTAGATCTTATGATGGTTCAAGTTCTTGATCTTATTCCTCTTCACAATCTATGTAGAATAATTTTCTCTCACTGCATTTATGCCCCTTAGTATACATGCAGTCACAATTCAAACATAGTCCATTTTCTCTTTTTTCATCCATTTTCTAAGGTGTCAAACAAGTAGGTTGACTAAGGTTAGGAACATGGAACATCTCATCTAAGGTATGTAAGAGAATGACTTCAATGGAATTTTGTAATTGTTCCATCTTTTCATCTATCAACTTTTTTATTTTATCTTCAACTTCTCTTTTAGTCATTTCTTATGAACGTACCGAATCAACATTTTTTCAACACATTATTACCCATGTCATTAACTTTGTTCCTCAATTAGGATATATGGTTCTCTAAGTCTTCACATTCTTCAAGATTCATGTATGAGTTCTCTGGAGGTTTTGCATGTGTAGAATTGTTTCCACCACCTCGTGGCATGTGAACAAAAATAATACCTACTTAGAGTTATCATTTATTTTTCTCTTCATCACAACTTTTGAATCAAACAAAGCTACCAACTAAATCAAAAAGTGGCAATACCGTTAGCACTCTTTTTTTTTGTAGTGGTTAAAATTCACACTCATTGTGTTGACAACAAATGTCATTGTGGACAAAGACTTTAAAATTGGCCCTTGAATCGAAAAGTGAAGCTAGCAATAACACCAACTTTTTTTTTGGAGTTAAGATTATAACTTAATTGAAACTGTGGCCTCGACAACGACTACCATTGTCAATAAACAACTTAAAATCGACTCTTAAATCATTGCTTAAAATTACTTCTATAATTTTTAAAAATTTGCATTAAAAAAATAAAAAAATTAAAAAAAATACCAAAAGATTTGAGAAATAGTTTTTTAAAAAATAAAATAAAAAACAATGATTTTATAAAGAAAAATTGTAACTAGAATTTAATTTTTTTTTTTGAAAAATTAAAAACTAAAAAAACAAAACAATTTTTTTTAAGTTAAAAATATAAAATAAAATTAAAAGAATACTTAAAAAAAAATTAAAACTAAAATTAAAAAGAAGAACTCAAAAATTAAAATATATATGGAAAATTTTAGAAAAATATAAAAAAATAAATAAAACCTCAAAAAAACTTTTAAAAATGTAAAGAAATAAAAAATTATTAAAAAAAACTTAAAAAATAAATTGAAATACAAAATTTAATATAAAAAATTTTAAAAATGAAAAAACATAAAAAAAAATCCAAACTATTTAAAAAATATACTAAAAAAATCTTGAAATATAAAATTTAATACAAAATATTTAAAAATAAAAAAAGAGAACCTTCAAAAACACATTACATAATTACAAAACATTAAAAATGAATAGTAATAAAAATAAATGATATAAATTGTATTTTAAAAATAAATTATAAATAATAAATTTTTTTATTAAAAAAAATGAAATTAAAAACTTATTTAAAAACAATTTAATGAAAAGTTGAGGGTGTGGGGGCTGCCCCCAAACAAAGCAATTTATTTTTAATTTTATTTTTAATTTTAATTTTAATTTAATTTTAATTAAGTTTGTTATTATTTTAATTTCAAAATTGTTTTTATTTTTTTAATGGTTTTTAATTTTATTAAGTTTGTTTTTATTTTTATTTTTAATTTAGTTTTAATTTAATTTGTTTTTTTTGTTATTTTAAAATTGTTTTTTATTTTTATTTTTATTTTTTTGTGGGACTAGTGTGTGGTTTGAAAAACTGTGATTCATGTACATCTAAGTCGTCAAAATTATCTGGGGATCGAACCCGACCAGAACCACACTAATCTTTAACATGGCTGGATTTTTTGTCCCCGCTGATTTCAAACTGGTGACTTTAACATCACAGAGTGCCTTAATAGCACACTCTGTCACAGACTGTACTACACCTCGGGGACTTGTTTTTAGTTTTATTAAATTTGTTTTTTATTTTATTTTAAAATTGATTTTAACTTTTTATTTTTTATTTTATTGATGATGATGATGATGACGATGATGATTAATGTCCACTAAGATCGAATTGGTCTATCGGACCTTAAGAGGGTAAGTGATTACTTGCGATTCTTTAGAATTATGTTTATGTGCTCGAAAACCATTAAGAGAAGCTTTCCAAGATCACCATACTTTTGTTGAGTTAAGAGGTTAGGAAGGTTGGTAGTGTGACAAATATTTTGAAAATGAGATCTAATATGGGTATAGGTTGGACAATCTAAGAGAAAATGTTTTTCATCTTCAACCTTCTTAGTGTCACAAAGGTGACACACTCTTTCATCCCATGGTGTTTTAGGAATTAACCAACGTCCAGTTTCACTATGGAGCTCGTGAGAATTTGTTCTTATCTTAGCAATGCTTATTTTTTTCTTTACACTCAGAAAAACATATAGATAATTTTGATCTTCTAAATTATGGTTGATTAGATAATTTTCTTTTTTCCTCTAACTCTTTATCACACCAAATTTTCTCCTTAAATTTCGATTTCACGATTTTTTTTCATAGTATCTTTATTCTGCAAAATGATGTCTTCCATGATTCCCCAATAGTCTAGCCAAGACCGGGCATCTTTATGCCATCCCTGCTTGAGTCGATGGTGGTTACGACTCTATTTTGAAGCAATTTTAGGAAGCCTCTTGTCTTCCATGTTGTTTAACTTGTTCTTATACATTAGGTATCTAGCCATAGCGATGATCTCAATGGGGGAGAGGTTTGTTTCTAAGAGGATGGGATAAGGTGTATTTCCTTTAATTTTGAGATTATAGGTTATAGAATTCTTTTGTATTTTCTCTATCTTTCTCCAGGATTCACGAGAGATACTACAACCCTAGAAGTCACATCCATAAAGAATAACAGGTGTAACAAGAGTCTCAAAAATGATTTTCTTCTTATCCCAACTTCAAAGATCAGTTGATTTACAATTGTTTTCAAGCCCATAATAAGCTTTCCATCCCCCAATAATTATTTTCTCAATGCTATAATTCCAATTGAGCTTGTGATGAATATCAATTCTAAGATATTTGTATGAGGTCACTTCTTCCAAGTTGTTGTTGTCATATATGAAGGTATCATAAGTGATTTTTTTGGATTTAATAATCACAATCTTAGTCTTATTAGTATTAACAGACATTACCCATATTGGAGCAAAAATCCTTGAGAATTCTTAGTTGGTTTTCAAGATCATGGGGACTTTTTTCCATAAGAACAATATCATAGGCATAAAGAAGAAGATTGATGACTATACCAGTGAGAGTAGGGCCAACACAACCCTTTTTTTCCAAGCAATCTTCTAACTTGTCAATGTATATGCCAAAAAGGGTAGGGGACAAGAGACAACCTTGTTTGACTCCAATATTGCAGTTAATCTCTTTTGACCAGCCCTTAATGTTTTTAAACTTAACAATAATGTTCTCATATATCCTTCGTGTAGCAACCCTCAACTTGAGAGACACTTTTATCTCTTCCAACCTATTCCAAAGTTTTTTCCTAGGAACCATGTCAAAAGCTTTTCTAAAGTCAACAAAACAACAAAAAAGATTGGTTTTAGTATTGTGGAACTCCTCTGCAATGATCCTAGAGGTAACAAGATGGTCCACAATTGAATGATATCTCCTAAACCCGACCTGGCCTTTACCTCTTTTACCGTGACTTTCTATCCAAATGCTAATCTTATTTTCCAAAATAATTCCATAAAGCTTGGCTAAAATCGGGCTAATCATAATGGTCCTATAATTAGAGGGAATGTTTCTATCCCCATTTTTAAAAATAGGAACAATGAGGCTTTGCGTCCAGGGTTTAGGGAAGCCCTGCTTGACTGCTAAATTGAAGAGCTTGTGTATGTGAGGGATAAGGATAGGCCCTCCGATTTTAAAAATTTCAGCTTGGTAGCCTTCAATCTCTGTAGCTTTCCCATTTGCAAGCTGCTTAACCCCAAACTCTTTGTCATCTAAAGAAAAAATTTCTTCCTTTGTAGGGACAATAGGAATGGTGTCCATGGCATTAGGGAACTCGTAAAGACTTTTAAGGTTGGAATTCTAGTCCCTTAAGGGAATCCTAATATTTTCTTTAGTATTGTGGTTTAGAATTTGACTCCAAAACTTCTTAGGATCCAACTTATATAGCTGTGAAAGTTGTTTTTGTCTTTTATTGATATAATACATTTTTTTTCTTTCTTTTAATTAGGGCTTTGTACGTATTGATCTTATCGAGTTTTAAAAACTCATAAGAAGCATCTCTAATGGCTTTCCTACCAATTTTACATTCTTTATCATACCAAGGGTTGGTCATTCTATTATTCTTTTTATAGGACACCTTGAAAGAGAACTTGTTAATAGAAGTGGAAAGGGTAGTTGTAAAATTATGATCGAGTTCTTCAATGTTGTCCTTATAAGTTAGAAGATTTAATTTAGTATTTAAATCCTTTAAGAAAATGCCAACTTTACTTTTGTCAAAGTGAAAATTCCTTTGATTATCAAAATTCTCTTCAATGGCGCTCCTGTGCATATAAAAGTTTAGAGTTAGGGTTAAAGGTTTATGATCAGAGTCGGGCTCATGGCCATTTAAAAGGTCAAAAGTTGTTATTTGGTTGGAAACAAGGATATCATATATCACATAATCTACGACACTACTACCTAGCCCATGAATACAAGTCATTTGGTCGGAGTTTGGCCACGTCATTACTCCATTGCAAATTATTAGCTCTTGAGAGTTGCAAAGCTTAACCAACTCAATACCAAACAAATTCTCAATTAGGTCTTCAGAGCTTCTTTTGTAGCTATTAGATAAAACAAGGTCCTTATCTAGTCATAAAGGATTATGGTTGGAATTAGTACTTAAAAGAGTAGCTTTTTTAGTTGCAATTCTAACATTAAAGTCTCCTAGCAGAAGGATATTACCTTCATTTTTCAAACTATAAATATCTTGTTCTAAATTATTATAGGGACAATTGTTATTTGGATTGTTTTTCTTATAAAAAGTAGAATTAATAGGTGCAAAATAGCAAATTGCTATATATATTTTCTTAACATTGGTGTCTAAAATTTCTATCCAGATGTACTGATTGAGAGGGTCAATCTTATGAAGTTGAATGTAAGGAGAAATGCTCTTTCTAATATAACAAGCTATGCCTCCTATCCCTCTACGGTGGGATTTTTTGTTCCATGCCAACCACAAGACAAATCCTTCTATGTTAGGGACCTTAGACTCCTCATGCTCCCAAGTTTCAACTAGACAAATAATATCAATATCACTCGGGATCCAACTTATCATAGGACCTTTGCCTCATCGAAAGCCATGTAAATTCCAAAAAAGGATCTCGAGTGTCCCAAATTCCTATTTATCATTATCCTTCTGGTCTCTATCCCTAACAATATCTTTTCGATTTCTAATTATTGTCCATTTTCCTTCTTTCCTGGCTTCTTTTACCTTTTGAACTTCATTCCTTAATTCAACTTGGTCTTTGGGAATGAGGTCTTCATTTATAAATATTTATGACCCTTTTAAGCTTGGAGATTCACTGAGTATGTTATATTTATGGTCATTACAACTTACTTTCACACGAATCAACCTATCTTTGTGATCAATTATTTTTTCTAGCCTCTTTGCTTCTATGAGGTAAGTTGTATCAATTTGTGATTTATTATTTAATTTTTCTTTTACTATTGCTAGTGTATCATCATCTTTTTATTCTTTTATACCAAAAATTATGAGGTTCAAGGCTCTTTTGTTATGCTCGTGGTCTAGTTCGATTAGCTTATTCATTTCCTCTTTGATGGGTTTGATATCTAATTTGTTTTCCATATTACTGAAGGTCAAATTGTTGGTTAGTTTTTCTTCTAGCTCTTTAATCCTATCTCTCAAGTTGTGATTTTCTTCAACCTCTCCTTGGGTTGATTGTTTATGTTTGTCCATTTCTTGAATCATATTCTTCATTGTTTGCAATTCACTCTTGAACCCTAAGAATCTATCCTCTATTTGATTTTGAATGGCATCTTTGAAGAGTCTAATTTTTTTATCAATCATTGTCTCTAGCTCTATTTGGAGTTTTACGTCTCTTTCTTCATTCATTTTTTCTAATGATTCTAACTCTATTTGGATTTTGGCATCTCTCTCTTCTCTCATTTTTTCTACTAATTCCATATAATCGTAAAGAATCTCTAGGGTGATTTTGGGGAGTCTCCCCCTGTTCGGCTGAGTTTTTGGAATAGGTGGTGGAGTGCTCATAATGAAAAGAGAAAAAATGTAACAATTATTTTTTTGGATCGACTTTAAAAATAGAAAATATGTTTTTTCATTGATAATAATGATATTAATTATTATCTCTCAAATCAATTTTTACTTATGAAACTTAAAATAATAATAATAATAATAATAAAATTAAATAAAATATATTTAAATCTCTTTAATTTTCACACGTTAATAGATTATAAATTTATTTTAAATTAAAATTGATTCAAAGTAAAGAGTGACTCACCTCATTTCACGTGTCCATCTGCTCAACCAGTTGAAGAAGCCAAAAATAATTTATGAACACAGTACCAAATGGAACTAAAAATTATTCAAAATTGCAGAAAGCATTCTGAAAATCGCAGAGAAGTACCCGAGAGAAACTACAAAGATTATTTTGGTTAAAAAAGGTTAATATCAAAGATAAGTATTATTCTCGTTCAAAACCACTACCCGAGAGAAACTACAAAGATTATTCTAGTGAAAAAGGTAAAAACCAAAGATAAGTATTATTCTCGTTCAAAACCATAGATATATAATGTTAGAAATAAAATATCTCCTTCAAAACTGCAGAGAATTCACTTTCAAAACTAGTGTTATTCCCATTCAAAACAACAAAGAATAATGTTTATTATTTAAATATTGTTTTTAAAATATATTTTTTTGTATTTTTGGTTTTTTATTTTAATTTTTTAAGTTTTAGTTTAATATATTTTCTTTTAAATATTTTTTTATTGAATTTCGTTTTTTTTTTTTATTATTTTTTAATTATTGTTTTTGGAGAAATTTTTAATTTTTTTTTCATTTCTTTAACATTTTGTTAAGTGGTGGCCTAATATTTCTTTTCTTCTTCTTATTATTTTTTAGTTATTGTTTTGGAGAAAATTTTTAATTTTTTTCATTTCTTTAACATTTTGTTTAGTGGTGGACTAATATGTCTTTTCTACAATGCCAATAGGTTTGACTAAATTTTGATGTGCCAAGAAAAAGTTATGGTAACTTTTCAAAAACTGTTGATTTTTGTCCTTTCAAAAGAGCACACTTGTACGGGTTACCATGTGTCCAATTTTTCAAATATACTTCTAAAAACAAATTTAAAATATCATGGTTCGTTCTTCAACTAGTGGATCTTTCTAGAATCAGAAATGATTGTTTTACCCATAACACTCGTTTCACATTGATTTTAGGACTAATAAAAAACCCTAACTCCAGAGCATGTAACTTGAAAAATATAGTGAACCATCATCTGAAAACTTTACCACATGTATTTCTTATGTCATATCAAGCTCTAAAAAATTTCAATGTCTGAAACTTCCCAAAAAACAAAAACAAAAAAAATAGTGAAAATGTCAAGATGACTTGTTTGAAGGAGCCAAACCCAATGATCATATGCTTTGAAACCAAATGTTGTGCACCAATTCTCAAATAGCATAAGAATATAAAGAGAACTATGTGCCTTAAGAATGAGAGAGAATAGTGAATAAGAAGTCTCTTCCAAGGGGCACCCTTGTTTTACAATATAACAAATGCACAATATGAGATGATCTTTGAAACTAGGTCTCCTTAGTATATTTAGGAGACAAGGGGTACAATTACAATTAAAGGGACTAATCGACCATTAAAAGGCCTAGCCAACTAATAAGTATAACACTAATATAACAATAGAAATGTAGTAACTCAACATTTTGAGCTTAACAAGAAGAAAGAGAACAAGGCAATTGGCGAGATCAATAGTCTCTTTTCCAAGTTGCATGCAAGGATCCCACAAGTTGTTTGCCTAGGTGATGGTACTGCTCTAGTACTTTACATTAATGTGTTTGATCAATCGTTTGGTTTCTTGCTTAGGGAGAAGGATCCACAAAACTTAGAGGCTACTTATGATGTTGCCTTAAAAATCGAGAAGAATATGAATGCAACCAAGAAGGTTCACCCAAGCTCATCCTACCTCTTTGATCTGAATGGAAAGTCAATGTTTAGGCCTAAGGAGGGCAATGAGACAGGTGAAGCTCTTGACAAGTTCATGGATTTATTGCAGGATCTAAGAAACAAGATGTTCTATAGAGGAAAATCTACAAAATCAATAGGTTGCCCCTGTAAATCAACATTATTTCTCACAATCCACCAAGATAGCCCCCTCCCAAAAGGCCTTTTTAGTAGATAGGTTAGTGGAAACTCAGAGACTTCCTATATCAACTTCTAACAATAATTTTGTGGGGGTATCCACTGCTAATTTCTATTGCAAGGCATGCTAACTGCCCCCATCCTAAAGAGACTTGTGAGGCATTTGTTTGAACAACCCACTTATTTGTTCAAAGCAATCCAGAAGAAGCATTTGAGCAACAAGGAGATTCATTGAATATGTTGCCCATGGTTGAAGAAAACTACTTTCCATAGGTATATTAGATTTTAACCAAAATGAGAGCAATCAACATAGTGTTTTTCCTTCGAATTCCAATCAATTTAATGCATGGCATGGTAATATGATTTCTACTAATATGGTTGCCTGAGAAAGTCAAATGGCAGCTCCTAAAGGTCACATTCTTAACAAACCACATACAAAAAGGGATGCCTTTGTGGCTAAAATTACAAGGACTTATGCTAGAAGGGATAAGATATTGATAATCCTCAAGAACAACACGCTATGCATAAGAAGATCCCTCAATAGGTGGTTGAAATCAGTGTGATTCCTTTCCCACACACAATGCCACTTTCGACTTGCACATGAATTGGCAAACATTAAAATTTTGGTACCACTTCAAGACCTTATTCGTATGTCATGAAAAACGAATCCCAATAGCAAATTCTTTGGGTTGGATGGCTCTACCAATCCATTAGATGATCACCCACAAGTATATCTAGGTATGAACATATATGACAAACATCCTCCTTTTTACATTTCATTATTGATCAATGGTTTACTTCTTCAAAATTGTATGCTTGATGCCAAAACTTCTACTAATGTCATGACTTTGGAAATGATGAATGAGTTGATGTTGCAAATTACTAAACCCTACAAAAATGTACAAGCAATTCATTCTCGAGAAGTGTAGGTATGCGAGGTCAACAAAGACCTTGAGGTCCATTTGCAGGGGTATCTGGAGTGGTTATTGACCATGGATGTTGTTGTGATTGATTGTGCATCCAAGTGGGGCATGCTTTTGTCAAAGAAATGGGCAATGAATATAGGTAGAACCATACAAATGGATTGGTACTATGAAGATATCCTAGTGGCAAAGGGGGTTATAAGGTAAGATTGCATAGTGAGAAGAAGATGTTGCATAACATTGAGGATAAGAGGAAGATGAACAATAAACCTTTACGTAATCAAAGCTAGGAGATGGATTTTGATGCATGTCTTGTAATGGATGAGCCTCGATCACTAGTTGCATCACTTGAACCACATATAGGGTCCCATATAGATCCAATTATCGGTGGGCTAGTCTCTTCCTTTCATTGCATTAATCACAAGGAAGAGGAACCAACCTATCAATTTGCTTCAAAGTTTCTTCCTAGTCCAAATTGCAAATTTCAAGAAGAGGAGCAATGTCATGCATACTTGAATCAACAATAGAGTTTGTCTTTGCATATTCCACCTTTGATTCAAGAAGATTTACAAATGGGTGAGATACTACCGTAGGGGAACATCCAAAAGATTATCCTCATGGTTTGATGTTGACCCCACACTTTGATTTGGTTATTTAATTTGTTTATCATCCTTGGTTTGATTTTTCTTCCAATCATGATCTAGTTGAACTAAAGATGATGAAGGTATCCTACGGGGCAGTGCCCAAATTTTGGGTTTTTTTCCATTCTTCCTATTCATCACACAAAGCCCATGTTTTGAATTAGTGGTGGAAACCCTGTTTAGTTGTTTGACAATTGTGCCAATGGGTACATCTTGTCATCCCAATAGACTCTACGAGATTAGCTTCATTGGAGGGATGATTTGTTGATGTTTTGTAGCTTCGGGCATGTATTCTCACATGGCCTCAGTGTCGGGCATGTGAGAATCCTCGTTCACACCTTATTGTACTTTCGTTGGGGTGAAAAACCCCTTGGATTGGAGCTAGGGGATTTGTGAGCTTATGTTGGGGCTACACACTCACAAGTAGGATTAAAATATTCCAATTTAATGTTGAGTTTGCGAAGGGGATTTTTACTCAACATTAGAAGTGTATAAAAGAACATAAGGTCATTGTGACAATTCATTATTGTGTGGAGGCTTGGTGATTTCAATCCAAGTGTGGTGACCTCAGTCCAGCCATGGAGAGAGGTTGATTGGCCTCATTTTTACTGTTGTTTTCTTTGTTTAGACAGGTTAAAAAGGAGGAGGTTTGTGTGATAGTTGGTTTCTAAGGAAGAGCAGGCTGCAGCCTAGGAGAGGCTTGTCCTACTAGAAAAAGCTAGCCACAGCTTGTGGAAGGGTTCGACGAACTTGTAGGAGGGCTTGGCCCTGTTAGAAGAGGTTGCCACAACCTAGAGTACCCCGACCACGGGTCATATAAGGGCAACAAGGAGGGCTCGGTTAGCTTAGGCCCTAGGAGATGCAGCTGCTCAGCCTAGAGGGTTCGTCCTGCTAGCAAGGTTGTTGCAGGATTCGGCCTAGTGAAGGCAGTCGCTAAGCCTAAAGGGTTCGACCTGCTAGGAAGGTTGTTGCAGGGTTTGGCCTAGTGAAGGAAGGTTGTTACAGGGTCTTGGGACAATCCTAAAAGGCTCGATCTAGGAGAAGAGAGCAACAACAAGGATGTTGGACCATTCTAGAGGATTGGCCTAGTGGAACAAGGGTTGGTACAACAAGTTTAGTGAGCTAGTACAAGTTAGCTTCAGCCACAAACTTGAGTATAATTTATGGGCAAGATAAGGAGTTGTTATAGGTGCGTAACAACAAATGGAGAGGTTGGTACAACAAGTACAGAAGGGTTGTCACAACCACAATCTTAAGGGTTGTGACAACAATATTAGGACAGTTCTGGAGCAAACCTTAGACAATATTTAAGGGTTGATATAGCGAAGTCTTTGGGACAGCTTGGAGGGTAGGTTGAGGGAAGCCATGAGGGTTGTTACAACAACACCCTGAGGATAGACTTTGGAGAAGCAAAGAAGGGGTTGAAAGGACTTAGCGAACCTTCAACAAGGAGTTGCATAGGCAGTGGAGGGTTTGAGGAGGCAAGGGATGCCCTAACCCTCAACCTTAGAATAGTTGCATTGGCACATAAACCAAAGAGGGTTTCAACAATGTTTGTAAGTGTTTTTGGCATATTCTTTTGTGTAAGAATTGGTCCATTGTCCCTGGTATGGAAGCCCATGTGTTCTGGTTCAAGAACAAGTGATTTTGGGCATTGAATTATTGTTTACATATGTATGATCTAATTGTTAGTTTTATTTTTTGTTATGCTAAGGTGTTAGGCATCTCAATGTGTTTATGTTTACAGCTTAAATTGTGTTTATTTGTGTATTTTGTTGTGAACATAGACTAGACCTAAGGTGTGTGTGCACCAAGTCTGGGTGCACGTCAAAATCTAACATGATCATGATGATCAACGATGGCAAATTTGATCTTTTCCAAGAATGAATAAGGGCCTTTGGGCTCATACAAAAAAAATGTTTTTTGGGTCAGTTAGGTAAATAGAGCAAACTTTGCCCCTTTTCTCCTCATTGTTTCTACTTTTCACTTTGTTGTCCAAAATTTCAATTTGTTGTTTTTTTCATTAGTTTGCTTCATTTTTGGCCTAGGTCAATCTTCAATCCATTCTTTTTAAATTTTGAACTAAATAAGTTGCCCAGCATGTGCATGAGCAATCATCAATCATATGTTTCCCTATTTTGTCCCTTTTCTTGCAAAAGTTTTTGTTTCAAGTCACATTCCCAAATCTGATATCATTGTACAACATATAATCTCTAAGGTTTTTGGCCTAGGTCAAGCCTGGATGAGGACATCATTCCATTAGAGCATTACCTTGGTCATGTGTTGAGTTGGGTAAGCATGGTACTTAGCAGTGATAATATGGTAGGAGAGTCATAAGTCGTGTAAACATTCCATCTCATCTATTTCATTGAGTCATGCCCAAGTCAATCCTTTTTGCTTAGTACCTCATYCAGACGTAGAGACATGGCATCATTTTGTTATACTCTATTGTTTCACTTTGCACTAGTTGAGGGGATTGCATCATTTCCTTTCTTCTAGCAAACCCTTCCTCACYGACTCCAACTCATTATCCGAGGATTGGTTTCTAAGCAAAGCACCTTGATGGTCATTAGCCTCATTGGTGGTCGTCTCGCTTCCAATAGAACTTATCGTCATTGAGTCTTGATTGGATGAACTTCATCAATGTTCGACTTCRACASATCTTTGACATTGATGAGTTACGCTCATACCCAATGTATCAACTTCAACTCTTTTCCCATTGGGAGAACTGTACAGTTTAGATGGGCTGCAAGTTGCAATTGTAGATGGGCATGTGTGACCTTGTTCCTTGATTCAACAAATMAACAAAAGCACCACATAGTAGAGTCCATTCCATAGTGGACATGAACTATTGATCTATGAGCCAAATTTGCAAAGACCAAACTTTAAAGTTGCAAATTATAGAGATTTAGTGGCTCTCAACACCTTACAAGGGGGTGTCTTCCCCTTGAGTCATCATTGTTAAACCCCGTATTGCATGTGCAAATGGAGGGTTAAGTTCAAATTTGATTTATTCACATTGATCCATCTACAAGTACATCTAGGGGTTTACATTGATCAAAGCTTGCTATAGAGTCAATTTCATTAGATTTTGAGAACATGCCATTTTTGGCAATTCTCCTACTTTCTAGGAGCCATAGTTCCAAGGTTCATATGTCAAAGTTAGCTACATATTATTGAT
Organism: Picea engelmannii; assembly: GCA_009831015.1. Classification (NCBI taxonomy): domain Eukaryota; kingdom Viridiplantae; phylum Streptophyta; class Pinopsida; order Pinales; family Pinaceae; genus Picea; species Picea engelmannii. The sequence continues at coordinate 397,462 of ML781042.1, read as the reverse complement.
CCTTCAAAGCACACGATCCCAATGAGCTCCTTTCCAATGACATGCATGTTGTTCCACAAAACTACTATTTTTAGAAATCAGGGTTTCAAGGCTTCCGTGTCGAATCCAAGCACATATTTGGGTTCCTTGCAGATAGATGAGTCTCATGACATTGTTTCATTGACATGTGAGACACTGTTGTTTATATTTTTAGACATATATTTAGCATTTATCCCAAAAGCAATTATCTTCATAATCCGACATTCCTATTTTTTTTGGAGTTGGGCTGTGATTTTTGACATGTCTATTTTTAGCAGGCATATGTTTCTCAAGTACAAGGGGCACTATCAAGATTCTAGTGTGTAGTGTTGCTTCCAAATTCTAGTTTGGATAAAAGCTGAGTGGTTCTTGTTCATGGTTGAGAAAATGGTAGATGCATCTTGTTGTGACATGCGGCAACTATTTATAGGTACCTCAAAGCATTTATGTGGTGTATGTCTGCATAGTTTGATGCATGTGTCAAGGAAGAATCTGCCCCTCTATCCATAAATATCCTTATAATTGTTCTTTGCATTGCCTAATTTTCCCTCTTAAAACTTTCTTTGATGTTAGTCCCAGCAGTCTATGGTTTATGATTAGTATAGTCTCATTTTGGCTTGGGGGCGAGAGCTGGGACCACATGCAAGCAGTTATGTCTCTCCTGCCTCTCTCACGCACAGCAAGGGAAGACACTTTCCTCTGTCTCTCTTGTGGATTCTATAAAACAGAGTGAGTGATCTGTGTTTTCAAGGTGAGACATTTTCACACAGGTTACATCAGCTCATTGCTATCATCCTTCTTCCATTCTGGACTTGACAGCATCTTCCACTACTGCATGCCAGAGATTGACAAGACAGCCCCTGATGTATTGATGCCTATGGTTTATTCTCTACCTCTTCATGAATATATTAAATGGATTCGACTATGTTTTGTTTCTAGTTCTTAGAATTTGTGCGGTTGCCTTATTTGTGCAACTGTGCTGCAGGGATCTTGCTTGTCATTGTTATGCACTTATTTTGAATCTTTCACCTAGGGTGCATATTCTTTTCTACTTTTTTATTTCGTTGTTAGTTTTTGTAGCTTGGAAGTACTTCTGCATTGGCGGTGCCCAACATGCAGAAGAGACCAAGCAAATGTCTCTCTCTAGTGACTTGACTTTATAAATTGATTTTATAAAGTTAAGTGGGGTCTTTTATTACTTAATGAGTAAAAGTGACTTTATAAAGTTTGGGTCACTTAAGTGATTTAAGTGAACTCAATAAAAGATTAAGTCATGTCCGTTGATCTTGTGGAGCAAGATCGAATCTCAGCCATTGAGAGCTAGGGTTAGGGCAGTTACTCATTAATAAGTGAATAAAGGCAGCATTTGAGAGAGATGGGGCACACTTTTCAAGAGAGATTGAGAGGGAAAGTGAAGAGGCACTTTTTGAAGAGAGATTGCGCTGAAAGAAAGGGTGAAAAAGCAGCAAGAGTGGGATGCATATCTCAATGGAAAGAGAGGGCATGCATCCCACAGAGTAATCTCAGCATTAAATCAGTCCGTACAGCAGAAAGTAATGCAGACCGTACATCCATTAATGACAGTGCCTTACAGATTACTTTGGCACTGAAATCGAGGCACTTTGGACATAAATTTTGAGACAGTTGCATGGATTTTGAGGCACCTTGCTGCTGTAAATCCATACTGTCCATACCTGAAAGTACAAAAGCTGGGCACTGTTTTTGAGGGTGCAGTTACGGCAGTTAAAGGGTGACAGGCCGTACAGTTTGACTGTTCTTGCTGCACAGAAATCGAGATGTTAGTTTGGCATGGATTTCTAGAAGTTTGGACTGTGTATTTGAGATAAGTACAGTGATTTAATAGGCTGAAAAGTACTGCTGTGATTTCTGGGTATTTTTCTTCATGAGCTCATAATAAAAAATCTCTCTTGGACTGGTTTTCCCTTCGGGGTTTTTCCAGGGGCATTGCCCAGAAATCTGTGTCAAATGTACGGTTGAATGCTGCCTACTGTTCATTTATTTCCACTGCTAAGTTCCAGATTGCTTAGTCTTTTGTATTTCTGCTCATAGTTCCAGTTGAATGCATGTGTTAACTTGCATTATTGGTGAATGACTATTGGAGGTTGAAATCTTATTATTGACTGAGTGTTTGTCTCGTACGTTGAACATCAAAACTTGGACTTGGTGTGTTTTTGTTTCAAATAGCAGTTGGGCTGTCAACTGCAGAGTTGTAGCAGTAAATTCAGTATTGTTTGGTGTATTTAAACCCTAGAATAATGGTCAGTTTATCTCTTATAATGTTGGACGGAAACAAAAAATTTAATGGTCAAAATTTTAAATCATGGAAATAAAAGATACTTGCCATATTAGAAAACAGAGATTTAGACAAGCTTGTCCAGGGAAAAGAAATCCGGGGTGAAACCAATGTAGATGCCCAAAAAAAGTATGATGCGAAGACTCAAGAGGCTGTGGTGTTGATCAAAGCTCTCGCTAACAAATGAAATGCTTCCCAAAGTTCAAGGTGGTAATGATGCATTTGTAATGGGGAACCTATGGAAGATGCATGAAACCTCAAACATAGATAGAGAATTTTTTCTTAAAAATATGTTCTCAATTAAAATGGAGGAATCTATTTCCTTGCAAGTTCATTTGTTAAAAATAAAGGATATTGGAATTCAATTGAAATCATTTGAAACGACAATGGAAAAAGAAGATACGGTGGTTATAACTATGAAAAGTTTGCCTTCCTATGCAAATTTTGTTGAAACCTACCAGTATTGACAAAGATGCAACATTTGAGCAATTGAGCACTGAGCTCTTGCAATGAGACAAATGGAAAAATAAATTTGGGAATAGTCGTGGGAATGAGCCTTCTGAGATCACAATTGCAGCAAAGTTTAAGAGCAAGGGAAGTAAACAGAGCAAAGAGAATGATGGAAACTCTTCCAAGTCAGGTTAAAATAGAAAAGCAATTAAATGCATTCATTGTAGAAAATTAGGGCATATAAGCAGAGTTTGTAGGAAGCAGTTGTGGAATGAAAAGCACAATCGATCATTTTTCTGATGGTCAATCCGGAAAGAAACACGCTAATGTGGTTAAACACAAGCAGAGGGAAAAGATCTGTGTTTATGGCCAAAAACAAGGACTCGGACTGGTAAGAATGATTGGTATGTTGATTCAGAGGCATCTAGGCATTTTACTAATAGTATTGATTGGTATGTTGATTTTATAAAGGATAAATTTCAATCTGATTCTGTTGTGTTGAGTGGTGAAGAAGAATATATGAATAGAGGAAAGGGAAATGTCCTACTTCAGTTAAGAGGAAAAAGGTAATGATTAAAAATGTCTATTATGTTCCTTGTTTGGAGAAAAACACACTTTCAATAAGTAGTATAATGAAGCATAGCCCACACTTAGATTTAAATTTCAATGATGATAGGTGTTTTATTGTTGATAGAAATAGCAAAAATATGGTTGCTACAGGTGTGGAAGAATAGGGTTTATTATGGTTGCTAGAAGTTGAGAATGCAAGGTTAGTTCAACAAAAAGATGGATTTAATTTCACTGAAAATTCAACCATAATGCCTAGGCCATAGAGGTGTCGAGTGAGTCAAATTTCAAGAAATAAAACCTAAGATAATGTTGCCACTGAAACAAGTCGAAATCAGCAAAGAAGTTAAGGCAAACAGCAGGTATGTTATGCATTGTCTGCTGTAATTCATAAGAAGAAAACCCTCAAAGAGGGGAAAGATGAAGTGATAAAGAAGAAGACACTCAGGGAGGCGTGAAGATGAAGTGGTAAAAAGAGATGGTGCTTCCTCAGAGAAGCAATCACAAAATTTTGATATGTTGGACCACCAAGATGTGGAAGAGGTGAGTTCAGTGAACAAGAAAAACTGTCAATGGTGGAAAGCCTAATTATTCAACCAACATTGGCTCTCTGGTTGGTGAGTCAATGGTCAAACAAAAGGATGGTTACGTAGATTGTACTTCACCAACCTTGCCGGATACAATTCACTTCTAGTGACTATTTTAAAGATCTTATCTTGAGGTTGGCAAACATATTGCTTGTCCAAAGCTTTTTCCTTTTTGTATGTTGAACAAGCATGTAAAATTACCATTATCGGAGGGTGTTAGAGATAATGGTCATATTTAAAACTTAAACGTAATAGGACTTTAAACATATAATAAATTCTCACTAATAAAGTGATGTAGTAATGAGACATTTAATATAGTGATTAATGTAGTGGTTATTAGTTAAGTATTTGGGAGCTACATAATGTACTCCTCTTCTCCTACTATGTAATGAGATATTGCATCATCACATGAATAAATCCATTCTTTCTCATTATTATGTGTGGTCTTGTCCACTCATGTATGTGTAAAAAGTTAAAACAACAGCATTGTCAATATAAGCTTGGCTGCTACTATGAGACCCATGACCCAAAATGCAATACTGATCATTTAGAACATGAATAATCATTTTAAAGAGAAAGCCAAAGAGGAGATCAAACCCTTTAACAGAGATGTGGATGCAGACAAATTGGAATACTGACCAAAACAGTGAAAAACTTGCCTTGAAATCGTTGTAGTCAAAATCCGCTGGATCCAGGTCAGACCAATTTCAGGCTTATTCGTTCCAGTTCAGACCCCAAACTGGTTTTGGACCAGTTCTTAACCTCAGTTAAGAACCAGACAAACCAACCAGTTCACCAAAAACCCGTAAAAAACACGCGCACACACCCAAAAAAAACATACTCCTTCCTCTTATTATATTTAATTTTTAGTCCTAATTCTTAAATGAAAGTAAAATATAAGTAGAGGTAAATGTCAAATATAAGTAAGGGTAAAGGCCGACACTAACTTTAATTTTAACATTAAAAGTTAAAGTGGGAACCACACTTCAGAATGTTTTCTAGTGAAGTCAAACCTATCAGATATCCAACAGAAACGATAGAAAATGAGGCATTTTTCAGCTTTCAACAAACTTATAACAGTTTTTCCAACATTTCAGCATATTTTCAAAACTGAACCCTGTATCCCTTCCTCTTTCACCCCTTGCGTTGGGAATTGTGGGATCCTAAGATTGAAACTTAGAAGGGGAATAAGGTGCCAACTAATTGAAACCTATATGCTTCCCAATGGCACCCACTGATTGAAACCTTTATGCTGCACAATAGTTCCAACTAATTTAAAACATCAAATGGTGACAGTGGCTACAGCCACTCACCAAAAGAAAACAAACTTTGGATTCATGTACTCGGTCAAATCAGACTAATAAGCCAGACTTCAGATGACCTATGTACTTGGTTGATTACAGTACGATGATTTTTTGACTCTGGAGGACATTAAAGCCTCAATGTTTATGTATTTTCTACCATAACTTTACTTATGCACAAGGTTACCGGGAGCTCCCCCCCCAACCCTGCTCCCAAGCTCTGGAGTGCACTCCGAGTGGGAGGGTCTAGGGAGTGCTCCTGGGAGCACGCTTTGGAGCTCTCTCAGATGCTCCCAGCCAATTCGGGAGCGCCAGGCTCCTGAAGCTTGGGAGCGGACTCCCAAGGCACTCCTTGAACGCTCCCTAACGGTAATGTAAAATTCTTAAAATAAAAGGATAAAAATGAAAGATAAAGGAAATGCCAACTTTTACAACTTTACTTAAATTTTTAACATTACCATTAATTGTTTCAGGATGTTTGAGAGTGGTTCCAACCTCCTCGGACTTCATATGGAGAAAGTAGAATTCCATATCCCATTCAAAATTCAGCAGACTTAACAGTTTTCAGGATTGATGGGATTGCAGTGTTTTCATTGGATTCTACCACGCATCAGGGTATGTGATTGGCATTTAATCAAGAGCACCAAGCCCTTTATGTACCCCAATGTTGGTGGTGTTGATTGTTAAACTCCTTTGTCATGGCCTTAGCAAAAATGTACCCTTCACTCGAACCATAATCATTGATTACTGATTAGGCATGTTAAGCTTTTTCCACCATATTTTAAGGCTAGGATTAGGTAGTTTCATCAAAATTGGGCAGTGTCAACTGATGTCCCTAGAGGATCAAGGTAGAAGCAAAGGCTAGACAAGAGGCAAAGGATGAAGGATGATACTAATGATGTAGATCCCAATATAAGCGATGGTGGAACATTGCTTGTCATTAATGTTTGTCATTTAAATGTTCTTGCGTGTTTATTCATAATGCTTTCTTTCAAAATTTTGGTATAATCATTAATATACTATGGATGGCATTTCTAACTTCATAATAATGTATTATTCATCTACAAGTAGCACAAATATGCATGTCTTCATATATTCTGCAGCTCATTTGTCTTTTGTTTTTTCAATATAAACGCAATRTATATATATATATATATATATATATATATATATATATATATATATATATATAAACACTCCGCTCCCGAGGATTTTTGGAAAATGACACTCTCAATGCTCCTGCTCCTCTCCACGCTCTGGCAACCTTGCTTATGCATATCTCAGGACTTATATCTCAATGTGATTTTGCTACTTGCACCCTTACATGCAATATAGATGTTAGAACTTTGCATATTTGGTGTCCAATGGTTTGAGTTTGCATTAATGTCCATGAATATATTTTTGCTGGAATTTGAATATTTTGTGTATTTTTTTATCCAACTGCTTTTTTTACTGTTTTTTTGCTCAGTTCCAGTTCTGGTTCCCGTTTGTGGTTTTGGGAATTTGGCTGCCAGTTCTGGCTACTTTGCTTGGTAGACAAGGATATACTGATATGCAACGAATTACATTTATGAAGATGAAGATGGCAGGATATGCACTATTATGGTTTGAATAGTTTTAATGAACAACAGAGACAAGAAGTTTTTCCCCTATCACAAATTAGAAGAAATTCCAACAAATCATGAGCTGAAAACTTTGCTCTGTCGGTTAAAAAAGAAACCTGCAGATACAGTGGTGGTTGAGCAAGGTGTGTTGAAGCATTACTGATGAGTTTCATCGAAACTTTATAAAGCAGAATGTGCCCGAAGATGAGGATCATATTATTCTCAAGTACATACATAGCACAGTCAGCCAAGAGATAAGTATCATATTTTTGTCAAGTACATAGGCAGACTGCACAGTCAAACCCTGAAGAAACTTGAGCCATGCAAGACATAGACATTGGAGATTGTCCACACTAAGGCAGTGGCCAGCAAGGCCAATAGAACCTAAGGAAAGAAGACCACCCAAACTGGCTATCTAAGGAACCAGTGACATGAAAGGTGATGCCTAAGGTTCAAAAATCAGCCAACCCTGACAAATCAACAGGAAAATCTAATGACACGCCGGAGAAGAAAATCCTTAGGTATAGTCATAGTAAAAAGGCTTGACATAAAGAAGAGAATTGCTATATTATGTATTCAGAGAAATGACCAACAAAGGCACTAAATGTGCAAATCAGCAAAAAACCAATCAAAGCACAAGTAGACACCAATGGGGTGACACTTACCTTAGTCACCTGGTTCGTGTTTGTGTTCGAATTCGACAACAATACAATTCGCTAAAAATTCGCCTAGCCAAAACCCTTTGATAAAATTCGTCATTAAGTTCGAATATATATATATATATATATATATATATATATATATATATATATATAAAAGNATATATGTATAAAAGCTTAAATTAATTAATATCATATATGAGATATAAATATATGAGTTTATAACAAATGTGAGTTAATATACCCTAAGTTACGATTATAAATAATGTATTCCCAATAACAATACTTGAGTAATCTCCGTCTCCGTCATTGCCGTCCGTGCCTTCTAATGCTGTGCCGCAATAAATTGGGAAGCTCCTCCATTCCGATGGGCTGGGCTTTACCAGGGAATTGCACATGCAGTGTGTTATGCCTCACATCACCACATCTGTTTTCCCATTATGCCTTGCATCACCACAGCACTGCACATTCCATGCAAAATTGGACTTGGGGAAAGTAACAGCAGGGACAGCGTACCCTGTGACCATTTTTAGTCGTAAATGGTACATTCCTTGTGCTCGACCAACAATATTTTGAGTTAGATTCGGTAAAGAACATCCTTGATTCTGAGATATACGCTAATTTTGGCAAATGTCTGTTAAAAAGAATGGATTTACATGTAAAATTAAGTACGATACTAACTAGAAATAACATGCTTACTATTCAGCTGAATTTGAAAGAATTTGTTCGTCATCCGTTCAAATTCAGCGAATTTCGAACTTGAAGGTGAAAAGTAGCTGAACCTGGTGACTAAGAAACTTACTGCAAAGAATATGCCAACTGATCAACAATCAGACCCACATGAGCAAATAATTGACATGACCCTCTAAAGAGCAATTGTTAGAGTGGACAATCTCAGTGAAGTACACCACCATTGCAAGAATAGTTGACCTTGGAAATCAAAAGAACTTGAACATAGAACCATGGGTCAAGAAGCTTAGTTTAGAAACAACACCACATGCGAACCCATACACATTTAGATTGTTCCACACTGATGCAAGCTCAGCCATCACCAGGTGAGTTATTGGTTCTTAGTCATAGTTGTCTATGAAATAGAGTATGATGTGGTACCACTCGAGTTCATCAAGATGGTAAGAGTTTAACAATAAATTTGCACAAAAAAGTTAATTCAATAGGCTTGGATCACACTGGTGCAAGCTAAAAGGTTGAAAATTGCTTCACAGAAGTTTGAACATTGCACACTTTCTAATAGAGCTGCAAAGAGCATAACCACCCAACATAGAAGTGAAATGAAATTATATTAATGTCCACTGATGACCAAAATAGGTCAGCAGGACCCAAAAATACAGCAACTAATAATAAAAAATTATAGTATGTCTAGGTCATCATCTCCCTGAAAGAAAAAAAGGGAATGACAGAAACAAATAAAAGTGGGTTTAAACCAAGAGTGGGTAGACACTCAACAATGGAGTAAAGTACGGTCCTCTTTACGGCCCTAGAGAGAGACGAATATGATGCTATACTAGAAGAGCAACACAAACAAACCACAAGTGGAAAGCTAAAAACAAAGCAACGACAGTCAGTCTGAACCAGTGGAGGAGCCTGTATGCCCATCAATCATTGCCTAGTCACCAATACAAAACCTGATATGTTATCTACAGAGCAGCTTGGAATTAGAGGATCTGGCTGGGCTAAGGGAGGCAGACGGGAGTTCTACATAGAAGCTCTCCTAACATCCAAGGCCGACAAACTCCTAGAAGATCGAAAAAATCTGGAGATTGACTACACAAACTATCAAATGAGATTGACAACAGCAAGATATGATTACTACGTTGATCTGTCCAAGGAGCCAGTAGGACTCCCCCAACTTCGAGTGATAGCATGTGCTATTGACCTATACCAGAACGTTATTCTATCAAACGTGGGACAATGCAGAAAGGATTCTCACTACTGTTGCAGTCCTACTGAATGTCAAATATGTATTTACCTTAACATTATTTTAATAGCAAACAATTAGTAAAATAAAAAAGCTCCATTTCAGGACTGTACACTAATGCATTCTAAAAATGGTAATTGTTTTATTTAGACAATAGGATTTCGGTAACCAAAGATTTTATATGAATGTTTGTATGTTAACACTGGTGAATAAATTGATGAAATACCTCTCACCACAACCTGGACATGATTTGTAAACCACTTTGTACTAGAGCTGCAAAGAGCACGACCACCCAACATAGAGGTGAAATGAGATTATATTAATGTCCACGGATGACCGAAATATGTCAATGGCTTGAAAATATGTCATGGGAGTTCTGCACAGAAGCTTTCCTAACATCCAACGCCAACAAACTCCTAGAAGAGCAGAAAAATCTGGAGATTGACTATGCAAACTATCAAACGAGATTGACAACAGCAAGATATGACTACTATGTTGATCTTTCCAAGGAGCCAGTGGGACTCCCCCCATTTCAAGTAATATAGTGTGCTATTGACCTATGCCAGAACATTATTCTATGGAACATGGGACTATGCAGAATGGATTTTCATTATTGTTGCAGTCCAATTGAATTCACAAATACGCATTTATCTTTGATTTCTTTGAACAGCACAATATTAGTAAAATAAAAAATCTCCATTTCAGGACCCTACACTAATGCATTCTAACAATGGTCATTGTTTTACTCAGACCGAAAGATTTTGGTAACCAACGATTTTATATGAATGCTTGTATGTTAACATTGTGGTGGATAAATGGATGAAATACCTCTCACCACAACCTGAACATGATCTGTAACCACCCCGATAATACAATGACACCCCTGATAGTAAGCAAAGTGCACTTATTCTGCTCATATCATCTACGATCTACTATTAATGTTTAAATCCAGAAGATCTACCTAGCACTTGTGATCTTATTACTGAATGACTAATTGAATAAATGAGCACACTACCTACTCAGTGTTTTGAACTCCTGAGGACTATGCCATCAAAAGAGCTCTCTCAACTGCTGTACAACATCTGCAATGTAGGTAAACACGTTAGCTTCTCCAGGTATGTACGAAAAAGTTTCTTCTCAAAGCAAACTCTATAAGAAAATCAAGATTGAATGAATGACTAAGGCAATACCAAATTCATAAACAGGTATATGAAATTCTCAATACAAGTTACTAAATGCAAAACAATATCAGGAATTATGTAAAACTGCAAACATGTCCTGGCTCATAACATATACAATGTAAAATAGCATGCCAGAATTTAAGAAAACATTCCTAACCTTGAAGTATAGTTGGTGTCGTCTGAAATTCCTGCCACATGGTTTGATTAGAAGAGAGATCAACATTAAGAAAATTGGCAGCAAGGAATGCTGCTCCAGCTGCAATATGCTGAGGCTTAAACTGAAGACACAGAGAGCTCCGAAGCCTGCAAAGCTTTCAAATCACTTTAATCGGAGTCTAAAACCCAGAACACAAAACACATACAAACATGATCTATAAATATTTGCATGCATGAATATGCCATACGGTAGAGGAATATGGCTGGCAGATCATCCTTTTGGCACACCACTACATCGCAAGACCAGAAGGAAAACTAAATTCACCAGTAGGAAAACAAAACCCTTTATCCAGAAATCCTCTGCACATTCAAGCACAAAATCATTGGAAATAATTTGCAATATTCAGATGGTCAGGAACAGAGCAAATTGAATGAATTTGAAATGAAGCATCAAACCTTAGCATGCAGAGATAAGATTGCATGCATCCTAGAAAAATACTTCAAATAAATTCATTCAAGAGTCGTGCCTTTGAAAAATGCCATGATTGTAATGACATACAGAATAAACTTCTGCATACAAAGCATAGAGGAGCCAGACCTGTACACAATAACTGAAAACTGCCTTCCACACTAAGGTACAGATACAAAGGTTTCCTACAAGCCATCAAATAAATAATGCTACATGGATAAGCCAAACAGGCACTAGCACAGGAATCGGGATAAGCAAAGCTGCAAAACAATCCCTAGAACATGCATGTCTCATAAAGTTTGTACTATGCAAAACTGGCTTTATATATCAAATATTGCCTCATTGTACACTTCTTAATGGTAAAAATTTTGAAAAATTATAATCTAACCCATTACGATTAGGTGTTTTAATGGAAAATGAATTAACATGGAACTAACTGTAAGAAGAAGCCTGCGTTTGCCATCCTATATACTGTGAAATGTCACACATGCATATTCCTGCAAACTTGGATATTCAACAGTACACACAACATTTTCCCCTAGCTAAATTGAGACCAGGAAGGTTGATTCACTATGACAGCACATGAGTTCAACAGTGAACACCACCAACAACGGGGTACATAGAGGCCTTGGTGCTCTTGATTAAATGCCAATCCCGTACCCTCCTACAAGATAGAATCCACTCTTGAAATGTTGCAATCCCACAATCCTGAAACACTGAAATCCTGAAAATTGTTAAGTCTGCTGAATTCTGAGTGGGATATCAAATTTTACTTTCCTCATATGAAGTTCTCTATATCATATTCTATGCCATGTTACTCCCATGTAGTCCACTGCCTACACTACATATATTTGGTGGTAGAAAATGCCGTGACATTAGCATCTGTGACAAAATTCACTGCCTATACTTCCAAGACAAAATTCCATTGGCATTGGTGACTACATTGACTGCGCACATGGCATTACCAGAATCATAATGGTCCTTCTTTCATTGACCTTTCTTGAGAGCCTTTTTCATATTAGAGTTTAGGTTCCTAGTTCATCCAAAATTCAAATAAGCAATTTGGATAGCTATGCCAAAGAGTATTCAATCAGACAGTCATTCAAAGGGAAATCCTTGGCATCATTAGCAAAATAACTGGAAGCTTAAGTCATTTATGCAAACATCCATTTGGATACCTATGGCAAAGAGTATTCAATCAGACAGTCATTCAAAGGGAAATCCTTTGCTTCATTGGCAAAATAACTGGAAGCTTAAGTGATTATATGCAAACATCCCATATATTCACTTAAAGCATATCTTCTTCCAAATACCAATTGCAAGGAGAAGATCACAACAGAAACTCACTGTATACTTTCTAACTTCAAGTTGTTTCTTTCCTTTTCTAAACAATGACTCAACAGGCTTGTCCTCTACCATTCATATTGACCATTTTCTTGGTGATGCAGGAAAAGAAAAAAAAAAATCTTTCTACTCTTCTAGAAAAGCAGGGAGGGCAAAAAGGCCAGGAAATGAAAGTAGATAGCAATTCATAACAATGTGTGCCACTAGATTTTGTATCAAACTTAGTTCTCTTAGACAACAGAATCAATGGACTCTTCGGAATGTAATTCATTCAGTTAGTTGACCACTCTGGCTACAAACCTCCCAGTTTACTTAAGTACTTCACTTTAACATCTGAATTCACTGGAATCTCCATCAATCTCTTAACCAAAAATGGGCTGAGTTCAAGTTTGAAAAATGTGACCAGCACATGCCAGTTACAGAGAAACATATAAGATACTAAAATGCATTCTGTTCTATGGGATTATTCTCTGTAACCATTCAAATAACACGATTCCCATGGACATGTATGATCACCCTTCCAATTGAAATTGAACTTGAAGCTGCAGTAATATTTCAAATTACCACAGGATTAACATTAGCCATATCATATATAATCACCAGGACACTGAATAGTTTAACTTATATTAGGTATGCAGTTCTCTTAGACACTGCTGCAGTCTCACCTCTTACACATTTAACAAAACTCAAGAGATACATCTTCCAGCTTGAGGATACACCTCATATACTGGAGTGGAATTAAATTGGAACCACTCTCTGTTTCTGTAAATTCAAGATTCAATGCAAACAGAAATTTCACATTCAACCTAGAAGGTTTCTCGAATCTTATCCCTGTGAATTTTCAGCCTTAGGGCTGCTCTAAAACAAGGTACAAAACAGAAACGGAAACAATACAATGTTTCACTTCCAAACAACCCAAACTTCCCAGCAATTCAAGGAGAAAAGATACCAAACCAAAGGGATAAGCTTCATCCCTTTTAGGGAGCTTACCAGCCAATAACCAGATCTGAAAATACTCTATTACAGCAGTAATAACAGCAGTACAACAGCAGTATGACAGCAGTAAAATAGCCCCTTATATTTTTCATTAAGATGTTAAATCACTTAACAATTGTCCTTTTACTTATGTCAAATCGGTGTTGAAAACATCGTCGATTTTTTGGGGATGTCCCGAAAAATCATGATTTTTTCGGGCCGACGAAAAATTGGCCCAAAAAAATAGCGATTTTTTCTGAAAATCACCCCAGATGGAAAAAATCGCCAGGCGCGGTGAAGCCATGGGGATAAAGGCGATTTCTTCATTTTTTTTTGGTCATCTACATTGTTTGCTGATGGAGAAGGAAGGGGAAGGGTTTGTGGTCTTCATCAATCTCTGTGGAGATAGCTAAACAACCATCATCATCACCATCAGGATTTTTTATTGAGATTTGGGTACCTTGGAAAGTGGTCCCATTGTGTTCGTGAGTCTCTAAACACAAAGGGAGAGACTATTACCCTCATACCTTTACTTTATGTTCTAATTTCACATTGACTTAGGAGACTTAAGTCATAAAGTGAAATTTGTCACTTGAGTCATAAAGTGACAATTAATTTGCAAAGTGGGTGAATTAATAGACATAAAGCAAACTATGGAAACTTAAGTAAAGTGGGTTTCCAAGTGAGATTTATGAGAAGTGATCTCACCCATTGATTAGACTTGGGCTAGATGTGATCTAGGCCCTTGATCTTTTAGGTTTGGCCAAAGAGAGGCTAAAGGAGGCAAAAAGGTAAGGATGAGATTCATTCTTCACTTGATCACTTGCGAGATTTGGGTGAGGAGAAGAGGAGTGAAGAGGAAGAGAGGAGTGAGGGTTTGGAGAAAACTTGGGCACATTCTTGAGGAGAGGAGGGCACTCAAGGGCTTGAGCATGCCATCCTTATGTTGAGCTAGGGCGCATTCTTGAGGAGGAGGGCGCATGAGTTCAAGGGCGCATTCTTGAGGAGGAGGGCGCATGAGTTCAAGGGCACATTCTTGAGGAGAAGAAGGGCGCAAGGGTTTGGAGAGGAGCTTGAGCTTGAGGTTGGGCACACTATTGTAGTAGGGGCGCACTACAAGCAAGCAAGGGTGCATTGCTAGGTGAAGGGAGCACACACTAGTGAGGGGCACACTCTTGAGCTTAGTCACTAGGTTCGTCGTTTTTAATTGAATAAATTCGAAAATCGACGAATTTTTTATGGGCACGAATTTAATCGTTCAAGTTTGCCGAACTTAATGGCGAACTCAAACTCGAACACAATGCCAAACAAAATCGCGATTTTAATCGATTAAATTCGTCTAGGGTTTGATCAAGTTTGGGTTCATTTGAAAAGTTAGGTGAAAACCCTCGCGAGTAAATAATCTCATGTCGTCATCGTTTTTTATTTCGTTGCTTTCCTTTTTTATTTCAGAGATGATCTTGGCATTGAGAGTTGTTGAATTTAATGCAATTGCAAGAGCCATTCTCCCTTAAGGATGGCTAAAGACCCTAGTCATGGATTAGGGCCCCCAGTACACTCCTGGGGTTCTTGGTCTGGGACCAAGTAGTCAAAGCCATGGCAAAAGACCCTTGTACGGGCCCCCAGTAGACAACTGGGGTTCTTGATCTGGGGCCAAGAAGTAAAGACCCTTGAGAGGCCCCCCAGTAGATGACTGGGGTTCTTGGTCTGGGACCAATGTTGCCAGAGCGCGAAGCGAAGCGGGAGCGTTTTTAGGAAGCGAAGCATTGGGAGAGTCATTTTCAAAAAATCCTAGGAAGCGAAGCGTCCCAGAAGCATCTATTATATATATATATATATATATATATATATATATATATATATATATATATATATATATATATATATATATATATATATATATATATATAATTTTTTAAATATATTGCGTTTATATTAAAAAAAACATGCAGAAAGACAAATTAGCTGCAGAATGGATGAAAACATGCATATTTGTACATTGTAACATTAAAATGGCATCCATAGTAGTAAGTAGTAATACATCAATGATTAATCATTTGAGCATCAACCATCTAGAATCTAGCAATTACAAACTTACAAACCAACATACAAATTTTTAAGCCATATAATAGAAATTAGACCATTAAGTTATGGAATGAAATCAGTCATCTAGCAACTGTCAACAATAACATGAGTCATGACCAAATAGTTATGATTACAAAATAGGCCATCTGGACTAAATTATGACAAAACAATAAAGTTTAAACTGTGCTAGACTCTAGAGTCTAGTTGCTAAATGCTATGAATATATCATCTATAGACTGACATGTAAAGTAATGAAAAAGGAGAAACATCAAACAATTATCCCATCCTCCTTCCACCAACACGATTGGCGTGTGTGCCTCCATGTGGTGGGAGTGGAGGAGCCTGAGAAGGACGAAACTACGCATAATGTATAGATGAAGATGAAGCCCCTGCTGCTGGAGTCCTAAACAGGGGGACCAAGGACTGGGTAGTAGCTGGGGGTGGCATCTCAGCATGATCATCATCA
>ML781042.1:355674-378637 GCA_009831015.1 Picea engelmannii | reverse complement strand
AATAACATGTTTAAATTAAATTTAAACATGTTATAATTAACATTTTAAATTTAACTTTATTTTAACCCTTGAATAAAAACAACAAAACCCCAAACCAACACATGCAAGGGTAAGAGAGGGTTAGTTAGGTGGCAATACTCATTGCTGAGTTTCAGAAATAGAACAAGAGAGCTAAGAGAACAATCTTTGATGCGGTTAAAGACCATGTGATTCCTCACATTACTGGTAAGGACTTCGCATTTCAGATGTGGCAGTCTTTGTATAGTCTTTATTAGAGTCCTAACCAGAACCGCAAGATGGTGCTTCAGGAGAAGCTAAGGAGCACCAAGATGGGGAAGACAGATACAGTTACCTCATACCTCTCGAGGTTCACTCAGATTCGTGATGAGATGGGTGCAGTTGGAGATATAGTAGATCCCTTTGAGTTGGTGCGGATAGCGTTGAATGGATTTACAAAATCATGGGAGAGTTTTGTACATGGCATCGTGGCTAGGGAGCATATGCCCAGTTGGGAGAAGCTCTAGCATGACTTTGGGCGAGAGGAGACCAGGCGTGGTTCTAGATCTACTAGTCAACAACAGGGTGAGGATGGGAATGAGGTTGATCTTGCTCTTGTGGCTAAGGGAAAGAAGAGGACCAAAAAGGGGCCCAAAGTTGAGGCCAAGGAGCAGCAGTGGGGAGGACAAGGTGAGCAACAGAAGGAGGACATGAGAAAAGTGAGATGCGCTGCTTATGGCGAGATGGGGCACCATGTTGGATAGTGTCCCAAGAAGAAGAAGAAGAAGCAGGGTGGTACTTGAACGACAGCAGAGGAGGAGGAGTTCACTGCTTAGTTTGAGAGGGAGTGTGCTCTCATAGGTTGTTGTTTGATAGTTGAGACACCATCCAGCAGTTGGTGCATAGACAGAGTTGAGGAGGTCCCACAAATTGAGAGTGTTGTATCTCTTGGGACACAAACTTAGTTATCGAGTACACCATATTCAAGGGTGATTGGTCCACCTAGGACAACTTCAGTTTTAGAGTTGTCGAGTATACATACAGTCGGTGCAGATGCTTCAGGGCTACAGACTGCTTTGCAGGGATCTGTTGGAGAGCCTTAAAGGTTGGTCAGAGAGAGCAAGGCGCCAGAGAGGTTTGGGTCACACTTGGCTATGGAGACGAGCATATCGGTATCAAATTCCTCTTCAGGAGGAAGACCCTTGGTGAGAGACCAAGGTGAGGATCTTTGGTGAGATTCCAAGATCAAGAGACTCTTGATGAGATGCCAAGAGAAAGGGACCTTTGGTGAGATGCCAAGGTAGAGATCTTTGGTGAGATGCCGAGATCAGGATCTTTGGTGAGATGCCAAGATGAAGGCTTGGATCAAGGACTTTGATTCAAGGAGATCTTGGATAGGTGGAGATGGACTTTCGTCTAGAGATCATACAGGTCGAGCAGATTAGAGTTAGAGGCCACTTTTGATGATCAGTACAGCCATACTCACCGAGTATTTGCCAACAGGGAACGATGTCCATTGCAGGGATAGATTGGAGGGTGAGTGACACTTTCCTCGAAAAGGGAGTGTTGAGATTTGGGTACCTTGGAAAGTGGTCCCCCTTGTGTTTGTGAGTCTCTAAACAAAAAGGGGGAGACTATTACCCTTATACCTTTACTTTATGTTCTAATTTCACATTGACTTAGGAGACTTAAGTCATAAAGTGACAATTAATTCACAAAGTGGGTGAATTAATAGACATAAAGCAAACTCTGGAAACTTAAGTAAAGTGAGTTTCTAAGTGAGATTTATGAGAAGTGATCTCACCCATTGATTAGACTTGGGCTAGATGTTATCTAGGCCCTTGATCTTTTAGGTTTGGCCAAAGAGAGGCTAAAGGAGGCAAAAGGGTAAGGATGAGATTCATTCTTCATTTGATCACTTGAGAGATTTGGGTGAGGAGAAGAGTGAAAAGGAAGAGAGGAGTGAGGATTTGGAGAACACTTGGGCGCATTCTTGAGGAGAGGAGGGTGCACAAGGGTTTGAGCATGTCATCCTTGAGATGGGAAGGGCATAAGGCTTCAAAGTGGGCACACTAGCTTCATGACAACAATCATGGAGGAGAAGGGTGCAAGGGTTTGAAGAAGAGGAGGAGCAAAGGATGAGGGTGCACCATGTGGGCTTGAGCTTGAGAGCTTCAGTGTGGAGGTCTAGCTTGTGTAGAGGGTGCACTAGTAGAGGAGGCGCACATATAGCTTGAGGAAGGCGCTTGAGTGAGAGGGCGCACTTCAATCTTGAGGTAGGGGCGCATTTGGAGGAGAGGTGCACTTCATTATTGTAGGGGCGCACATGTGGAGGAGTGCTCCATTTGTTTTGGAGAGGGTGAACTTGCGATAAGTGCAATCCAAGACAAAGGAGGGGGTGCTCACATCTTTCTAAGAGCCAAGAACTCTACGAGGGCGTAAGCACAAGCTAGCAGTGACATATTCCAAGAAGGGGTGCAAGTCATCATTCAGTAGGCACAAATTTTGAGGGACTCCTTTACAAGCTTGAGAAGAAGCTTGGATTGTATTGGGTTCCTTGTCTATTTACTTGTTGTAGCATTTGCTTTGAGATCTCCAATATATATATCTATCTCTCTTACTAGTTTTCCCCGTGGGGGCTTTTCCAGGGTCATGTTGACCAAAAACCACGTGTGTACATTTGTCATGGTTTGCTTATTACTTTCGGTTGTAGGTTGTTAAATATCCTAGAGGTGTGTTTGATGTTTAATGCATGCTATTGAAGGCTAACTTGGACAGCAAAACCATCCATAATTTATCCTTATAACATGAGGCATTAAAGAGCATCAAACCAAAGATTTGTGGGCAGATTTGGAGAGGGTAAAGTTCAGATTTAGTGGACTGTTTTGAACAGCAAGAAGGCTGTTCTAAAACAGCAAGTAAAACAGCTTGAAAGAACCCAAACATAGTGCCCAACAAGAGGTCAAATGAAAGGCCTGTTGGGAAGCCCATAGAACCTCAGAAAATCTTCATTTTTTAGTGGAGCAAGGGTTCAATTTCATTTGCCAACCGGTGTTGAATCTTCCATTCATAGGTATGTATTTAAATCCCACCATGTTAATGCATTTATAATGCATTTATTTCGTAGATTTATGCATGTTTGTTTGTCTCTTTGCTTGTTGTTGGAGAAGGAAGGGGAAGGGTTTGTGATCTTCATCAATCACTGTGGAGATAGCTAAACAACCATCATCATCACCGTCAAGGATTTTTTAGTGGAACAAGGGTTCAATTTCATTTGCCAACCGGTGTTGAATCTTCCATTCATAGGTATGTATTTAAATCCCACCATGTTAATACTTTTATTTCGTATTTTTATGCATGTTTGCTTGCCTACATTTTGCTTATTTTTTGTCATTTTGCCATGATTTTCATGCCCATTAAACAATTTAAGGGAATTTTTTGATGGGACAGCAAGCTTGAGCCTTGATGTTAATTTTTTCTCCACCCTC
This sequence comes from Picea engelmannii, assembly GCA_009831015.1. Lineage (NCBI taxonomy): Eukaryota > Viridiplantae > Streptophyta > Pinopsida > Pinales > Pinaceae > Picea > Picea engelmannii. Next base: position 375,152 of record ML781042.1, on the reverse strand, counting down.
TTATGGTCATTTTTCATTGCTAATAATCTTAATCTAGAGGTCTGATTTTTTTACCAATGGGCTGTTATTTTTTTTCTAGTAGGGTTTAATGTCATTTTCTTGTTTTTTTGGTGCCTTAGGGTTGAATTTTGAAGTTGTCAATTTCCATAGAAAATATGCCAAAGCCTTTGGATGCATTTTGGCTGTATGGGACCGCTGAAGATGGAACAAACCGGCAACGATTGAATTGCAAATTGTGTGGAGTGCATATGATGGGATGGATTAGTTGGTTGAAATACCATTTAGTTAAAATCCCTAGGCATGATGTTGGGATTTGTCTTAAATCTACCCCGAAGATTATGAGAGTTGTGCATGATTCAATTGAAGCAAAGGATAAAAAGAAAGAAGATGCAGCCGCAAAGAAGTATGAACTCACAGTTAGAAGTTCAGGGGTATCTACCACTGAGGGTAGTGGGAGGGGCTCCATGGATTCAGCTACCGGGAGGTCTCCATCTTCTTTTGTTCCACGAACCAACGTTGGAGCACAACCTTCCATCATGTCAGTGTTAAAGAAAAGGGAGAAGGCAGAAGCAGACAGGGTTATGGGGAGGTGTCTTTTCTAGAGTGACATACCTCTCAACATCACCAAAAACAAACCATTTTGGCAGTTGATGTGTGATGTCATTGTTGTTGTTGGCCCAGGGTATCAAAAGCGCTACCTTTGAGGAGTTGCGGGGCCAATTCTTCAAGCAGAAAAGAAGGACATCGACTTTAGATTGACAGGGTTGAAGCAGTCATGGGAGCTCTCTAGATGCACAATGATGGTTGATGGCTAGACAGATAGGAAGGGTAGGACCCTTCTCAATTTCTTGGTACATTGTCCTAAAGGTACCATGTTTATCAAATCAATGGATGCATTGGCACATGTAAAAGATCTAGCATTGTTGTGTGAATTGATGGATGGGTTCATCCAGGAGACCGGTTTGCATAATGTGGTGCAAATCATAACAGATAATGCAACTAATTATGTGGTTGCTGGTAGGATGCTTATGGAATGGCACCACTCATTGATCTGGACTCCATGCGTTGCACACTATATTCATTTGATGCTCGAGGATATGGGGAAAAATTCCTTCATCAAGGATGTGATTGATCAAGCTAGGAGCATCCCCAAGTTCATATATAACCATGCTTTCGTTCTTAGTCTCATGAGGAGACACACAAGAAATGGGGAGTTGTGGCATCCTGCAATCACTCGTTTTTCTACCAACTTCCTTACTCTTGAGTCTTTGCTTCAATGTTAGTTTGAGTTGAAGTAAATGTTTGTTTGTGATGAGTAGCGGGATTGTACATATAGCAAGAGAGAGGATGGGAGAGTCATTGCCAAAGTGGTGTACAACGACTCCTTCTGGGAAGGAGTGGTAGAAGTCTTCTCAGTGAGTGAACCTTTGGTAAGCGATAAGCCCATAATGGGCTATTTGTATGAGGCCATGGATAAATATTGGTTGATAGCGATAAGCCCACAATGGGCTATTTGTATGAGGCCATGGATAGATCCAAAGAAGTTATCCGGGCTTATTATGTGGGCAAGGGTACCCTCAAGTTTCATAGATAGATGCCATGGAATTTGATTGATAGTCGATGGACCGAGATGCTCCATTGACCCATTCATGCAAAAACACTTTTCCTCAACCCCACATTTTCCTACAATTGCAACTTTAATTTTGATGGCGAGGTGATGGAAGGGCTCCTTACTTGTCTTCAGAGGATGGTACATGATGTCGAGATTCGCATCGAAATTAATTGCGAGATAGAGATGTATCGAGATGGTACTAGACTATTTTGGCTTTGATAATGTTGTTGGTGCAAGGACCATTTTGATGCCACATAAGTCACTAGAATTTAAAAGTTAGAACATTATATTTTTGAAATTCAATGAAGTGTTTTATAATTTATTTTAAAGTCTAATTATGTTTTCTTTCTTTCTTATTTGTTGTAGATGTTTGGTGGCAAAACTATGGTGTAAGGGCACCAAATTTACAGAGATTTTCCATCAAAATCCTCAGACAAACCTATAGCTCTTCAAGATGCGAGCACAATTGGAGTGTATTTAAAAAATACACTCAAAGAAACACAATAGGTTAGAACTTCGAACTTCAACAGAGCAATTACTTTTATTATAATTTATGAGTTTATAACCCTCTAATATAATATGACCCTCAAGACTCATTAATTTTTTTATGATCCTTTTACAGGTTGGAGTTCTCATGTCTCAATGACTTGGTGTATGTCCATTACAATCTCTACCTATGATTGAGGCAAATGGATAGAACACCAGATGTGGATGTGTCATTTCCTTGGACAATATTGATGTATTGTCTAAGTGGAGGGTGGAGGCTGAGGTGTCTATCATGGAGGAGGCACATACATGGTTAGAGGAGGAACAACAGCAGGAGGAGCAACAGGGGGAGGAGGAGAAGGAGGAGAAGCTTGAAGACATCATGGAGGTTTATGTGCTAGCATCAACACCACCTTCTACACATATTGATACACCTACTTCTACACACAAAAGTCGTCGTCTACTGTCAAACTCAGGGCCATCTACTGTCAGGGGCAGACCTGACAAACAACCCATTATCTTTTCTCGTAAAAGGGGGAGTGGGCATTGATATTAGATAGCTAGTTGTTAGCTTTGTTTCTTTTGTAATTGTACATCTACCTCATGATGACGAGATACATTTATAATTATATATGTGATGTCATTTTGTACTGGTTCTGGGTTTAGGATTCAGTATCGACTTCGATGTATCATTTTTTATTTGCCATCCACTACATCATATATATCAATGATTTCTCCATATTTATGTGCCAATGTGTTTATCCGAGGTTGTTGTTGCTTTATATGTTTAAAATTTTTAAAAAATGAAATATTTTGTATTTTTTAATGTTTATCGTGGTTTGTCGATTTTTTTCGAAACAATCTTTTCCAGACCCTTGCTGATTTTTTGTTGATGTCGATGTTATCAACACTATGTCAAATCAACAAAACATATATGGTTGTAAATAACAATGCATAAAAAACATATATAGCTGAAAATCAAATCTAGAAATTGCACTAGTTTTGGACAGCTGAAAACTTCATTAACATGCTCAAGATGAAGTACATGTACATACCTTCTCTCAAGGCTAGTACAAGTCCAACCAACTCTTCAAACCCTAGCTAGGAAAAAATTAACAAAACCCTAGCAACGAAGAGGATCCAATATGCGAGAATCAGTCCAACACATCCTCCAAGGAAAGATACCCTCTCCTCTTCTTACTCACAATTCCACCATAGGGTTTTATCACAAAACCCTAATCTCCAATCACCAATGGATAAACCCTAACCCTAGACCTCCAAGATGCTCCAAGATACTCCAAGAAACCCTAGCGACTAAACACATCCTCCAAGGAAATATGTTCTCTCCTCTTCTTACTCACAATTCCACCCTAGGGTTTTGTGATGGTTTTATCACAAAACCCTAATCTCCAATCACCAATGGATAAACCCTAACCTTAGACCTCCAAGATACTCCAAGAAGACCAAGAAACCCTAGCGACTCTAGAGAGAGAGAGAGGCTAGTGTGCACTCTTCTCTAGGTCAAAGCTCATCGCAAGAGTGGATACAAGTGAGTCAATGAACAAATATAAATGGAAAGACCCTCTCTTTCCTTTATATATAAGAGCGGTAAGGGAGGCCAACAATACAATGTGGGCCTTAGCCCTTACAAGAAACCTACAATGAACACTTGTAGGCCAACACAAATGGGACGCTACACTCTAAAGTACATGTGTCATGCTCCAAGGTGATGTTGTGCACAATAATGGCTCCAAGGTGATGTAGCTACACAAGGCAAGTTCACATCCCTCCATCACAAGCCTCCACGGACTCCATCAATCCTCTGAAGCAATGTGCTCTACTAGGTCAATTGCCCTCCAAGAATATTGTCAAAGCCCCAGGCATACTTGAGCCATCTCCAAACCTCCAAACAGGAATCCAAGCTACCACATGCCAACTAGGACCTAATGCTCTCCTCCAAGTTGCACAACGCTCCTCATCACATGTAGGGCACTCTCCAAGCAAGTGGATTCTTCATGGGGCCCCAATGAAGGGTGTACACCAAATTATCAAGAGAACTCCAATGACTAATAAAAGAACACTAAGCCAACAACCATATAAGGTCAAGCATCCACTGAGCAAGCTATCTCAACTGTGCAAATCCATCAAAGACCATCTTTCATGTAAGAATCCATCTCGAACCAACAAGGGGCTAAACATACATCATATACCCCAAATCTCATGAAGCATCCCAAGCATGGTGTAAACACTTTTGGAGTAACCCTGAAACTTAACACTCCCTCTTTACAAGGAAAGTGTTTACACCAACCCCAATCCACATACTATGTAACTTCACCAAATTTACTACCTCGAAATTTGTACCTGCTATGGTCACAAAATCAACCATTATCATCTGAAAGGAACCATGCTATCACAACATCTTGATCCTCCAATGAATGATGAGTACCTGGGAATATGAAAGAATATCTCACAAGAACAAAAGCAACATGCCAAACTCCATCATCCTCCACGTCAACATCACAAGCCAAAATCAGTGGACAATCCATGCAAGGTCATCATCATCCTTTGAACATGGGAGTCCCTCTCATGCTTCGAATCCTCTGGAAATTGGACCAACCTGAACTAGGTCAACTCCCTCATCCTAAGAGAATCCTAAAGTAAGAGTAGCATCAGGCTCAACTCCCTCTATTTGAGAGAATCCATGATCCTTGGCTTTGTACTCTACAATACTCCCATCTGTTGCAACTCTGGAATCTGTCTCAACATCATCCTCCATCTAGAAATCACACCTCTCCTCCACTAAACAACTAGAAGTCTTGTGGATGATGTCAATCTCATCATCACCACTCTCCTCCACTATACAATTAGAAGTCTTGTGGATGGAAGAAACCAATGCAACATGACTCGCATATCTCCTAGGAGGTACACCCACCCTTGTTGAAGATTTGGGCACTCTTTCATGCTCTCGAGCCTCTAAATCTAGAACAACAACCTCCACATTAAAGGAGAATCCTACGAACTAAAATATCTCACATACTCATCAACACAAGATGTTATCATATAGCATAATACATAAGGAAGGGTTTACACTCGTAAGCATCCTTGATCGCTATCTTTAGCCCAAAGAGGTGAGGTTCAGCAAGCACAATTTCATTCTCAATCCCAGGAATAGGAACCAAGCAATTTCACGAACCATATCTTTAGTATCAGGTCTACCAAGCAGGCGCAAGCAGCATGTGTCTCGAAACGAAGAACCTCTGAAGTATCAAATATATAAGGGCAAGTGCCAATTATCCAACCCCCAATCAAAATATCCAAACTGTCCGACAAAAATGAAAAGGATAGGCAAAGCCAAGTATCTAAGTGCCAAGTCCCAGGAAAGTCAAGTATCTAAGTATGAAGTCTAAAGAGGAAGTTAGTTATTTCTTGAGATATTTCATCTCTACGCAGTATCAAATAGCCCAAGTTTGCTATGGTCCCTATTAACCTAACGACTTACTATATGAAAGAAATTAAGTGGGATAGTAGAGAGACAAAGAGATCTTTCTTTCTTGTGCTGTGACATGCTAACTCATCTTTCACATCGATAATATAAAGTAAGTTGTTTCTTTCACTATTATAGAAAAATGAAATTTTGTAATTGGTGTTGAACCTAACTCTACGACCTCTTATCATGCATGTGCCTCCTTGAAGATAGAAGGCTCTTTTGTCCTCCCACTGGACAATATCAGCAAGTAACCTATAAAGGACACCCTCTCTCACCCCACTAGCCAAAGTCTTCAGACTAGCTAGACTACAATAACTAATGGTGCACTGCTCTACCTCAAAGTCAACTCCCCAATGTATATCTATCATACAAGAAATTGAAAGGAGGTTCTTCCTCAAACCACAAACGAATAAAATATGATCCAACTCAAGAACATCCCCTAAAGGCATCTAAAATGAAATGGAGCCAATTGCTCTCACAAGGTATGTGGCATCATCACTAAGCTCCACAGTTATGATCCCTCTTGCTCTTGAATCCTATTGAATATAGACCTATAATATGTCGTGTCTCGAAGCTTCATTATCCAAACACCATCCAACACTAGACACAGAGTTAGAAGATAAACAAGAAGTCATGGAAAAGGCAGTCTCAACTAAGAGTTCATCTCCTCTACTCTTGCAACAGTCCCAATTGCAACCTGTCTCACACCCTTTCCCTACTGCTTCAATGGACATTGGCTTGCATAGTGTCCCATGTCGCGACATTGAAGGCACATCATCTTACTCAAGTCTTTATGTCCTATATATGTCCCATCCTTCTTCTTGAGGCCTTCCTTGCTATTTTTCTTTGTCTTCCCAACGAGACCAATAGCTTCTACTTCCCCTTGTTAAGAACAAGACTACAATCTGTCCCATCCTTCTTCTTGAAGCCTTTCTTGCTATTCTTCTTTGTCTTCCCAACCAGACCAATAGCTTCTACTTCCCCTTGTTAAGAACAAGACTGCAATCTGATTTCTCCCTGCACAAGATCCACCCAAATCTTGGTAAACTTTGGTAAGTTTTCACGAGAAACAAAAGGCATCTAGGAATTAGCGAGCCATTTTAGGTCAATGGACACTAACTTGTGATCCTCCACCTTAGTTCCAATGGTAACCAAATGATCCTTCAATTCATTGATCCTACTCAAGTAGCACACCATGGTATCTAGCTCACTTGTGCGAATAACTGAGAGTTGGTTTCACAAAAGCATCAGTCGAGAACCACAAGAGTTCTAAAATAACTCAACCAAAGAATCAAGCATCTTCTTACTTGTTGTCTTATCTAAAATGTGAAAATCAACAAAACCCTCCAAGGTCTACAAATCCTAGCTAGGGAAAATCAACAAAACCCTAGCAACCAAGAAGATTCAATATGCAAGAATCACTCCAACACATCCTCCAAAGAAAAACATCCTCTCCTCCTCTTCTTCTTCACAATTCCACCCTAAGGTTTTATCACAAAACCCTAATCTCCAAGAGATAAACCCTAACCCTAGACCTCCAATATGCTCCAAGATACTCCAAGAAGACAAAGAAACCTTAGTGACTCAAAAGAGAGAGAGAGAGAGAGAGAGAGAGAGAGAGAGAGAGAGAGAGATCAAGCACACATGTAAAGACTCTAGAGAGAGAGAGGTTAGTACGCACTCTTCTCTAGGTCACATCTCATCACAAGAGTGAATGAAAGTGAGTGAGTGAACATATATGAATGGAAAGACTCTCTCCTTCCTCAATTTTTATGAGGTAAGGGACACCAAGTATATAATGTGGGCCTTAGCCCTTACAGGCAACCTACAATGAGCACTTCTCGGCCAACACAAGTCAGACGCTACACTCTAAAGTACATGTGTCATGCTCCAAGGTGATGTCGTGCACAATAATGGCTCCAAGTTGATGTAGCTATACAAGGTAAGTCCACATCCCTCCATCACAACCCTCCACGGACTCCATCAATCCTCCGAAGTAAATGCACTCCACTAGGACACCTACCCTTGCAAGAATATTGTCAAAGCCATAGACGTCCCCAAGTCATCTCCAATCCTCCGAACAGGAATCCAAGTTGTTGCATGCCAACTAAGGTTCGATGTCCTCCTTCACATTACACATGTTAAATTTCCGACCCAACACCTAACAATTTATCTCTTAGTAAATACCTTGTAATAAACTTATTATGAAGATTTACTGAATAAAAAACACGACTGAATTTTAACGATTTACAAAAATAAATCAGCGGAAGCAAAACAAGAAACCAAACACATTTGCAAATGTAATTTCCGGGTAAATACCCTTGGAAAAACCCCTAAAGAAAAGCCAATACCATGATGATTTTATTAATATAAAATCTGGGCTCCCGTCTTGGGATAATGGCCCACTTGAGAAAAAATACAAAACAACAAGAATAGCCTATCACACCTCAAGATTTATCCTTCGATCTTGTTGGTCGTTACTTCCTTTGATGCTCCTTCCTCCCTTCCTTGGACCTTGCCCCTATGCACTTGGATGAAAGTCGTTCTCCACCCAATCAATGACATCTCACTATCTCACTCTATGTATATCTCCTCCTATCACCTTAGCTGCCTTTTATAATGTCGAGTTTACCCTAAATCCAAAACCCTAGATTCCAAAGTGATCAATGGCTAAGATTAGATCTCACCAACACTTTAGATCAATGGCTAGGATTTAATTTAACTCACTAATGCTAAATACTTAGGCATTTCATTAAATTAAACTCAATTAATTATAAAAAGGAATTCACTTCAATAATTACTTTAATAAAGTGAATTTCCTAAGTCTTGAGAGGTATTAGTAATGACTTCCACATGTTAGACACAAAACCAATGTGGAAATACCTGTTTGATGCTACAAACATCAACACTCCTTCTTAGTGAGGAAGGTACTTCTCGAAGAGCCACTTGGAACTGGTTCTCCCTCTGACCCTGGCACAATGTTGCACACATCATCTTGTACTAAGGCATCATGTTGCTTCTGCTGAACCACTGCCTTCTCAATGACGTAACATGTCAGTGCCCCCTAAAGTTTGGAAACTTCGTCGAAGGCATGCTCTCCCTCAATGTGTTCCCAGGAGTCTCAACTTGCTCCTAAGCATCCATCAATGTCAGCTCATACCAACAAGTGAAGTGAATTTACTGGGAATAAAGAAATCTGAAAGCAATTCACATCAAAGAAATAGTGGGGAGATAAGGAGAGTCTCTTAATAGCTATGCAAAGGAAGAAAATTATACATCTAATTGTATTTCATAAATGAAAAGCTTGATAAAGTAAGGCAACTTAGGTTAACACGTTAGGTTTTGGGGTTTTCGTTTTTTTTTTTCACATTTTAGAATTCAATTTCAAGGGCAGCTCCCAAGCATCCGGGATTTTCAGGGGTACTGCCCAGGTGTCCCCCAAACATGCCAAATGTCCTTCATTTTGTGTGAAACATTCACACCACATTTTGATGAGTTTCACTTTTTGGGGGATGCTACAAAACATTTTGCATGGAATTTTATCGTCCCAGGAGCATGGGGAGCTGTCCTCTTGTAACATTGAGAAAATCCTAACAACATGAAGTCCCTATGTGGAATGGTGCGAAAAGGCCAACATGAGAGGTAGTTTATGATAGGCATCAACACAAGACATTTTACAGTAATTGTAGGCCTTAAATAGGCACAAAAAGTTCAAAACTGAATGAGCAGAATTTTGGTGCAGGTACAGAAATGCACTACCTAGAAACAAGTGCACGAAGGAGAAATCCAGTGCAGGAGTGTGTGGGAAAACACACACATGCAGGTAAAGGAACCTGACAAACAAGGGCAGTAGAAGGGCACAGGATCTGAGATTTCTGGGCGATGGTGAGAAGCAATGGTAACAGAACATTTTTACTTATTTTCGATTGAGAGGAAATTAGTATTTTGTAGCAGTGCATATTTGTATGTGTGGCAACATAACATATATATGGTAGGAAAATTCAGAGACAGAGATGTTGAATTCCTCTTAGCAAAAAAAAATGGAAAACAATAACATGTCGAAGTTAACACATGGCTGGAGATATTTATATATAACTTTTAGGTTGAAAGTTGACCTTTATCAATGCTGAATTATTTTTAATAATATACGATGACAAAGATGACTAAACTTTCTAACCTTACATCGGAGCCTAATCAAAACATTAATGGGCACCTGTTAACATGGAAACAATGAATAATAACCATTTTACCATACAAGGTTCTACTTCCAGTCATGACCAGGATAGTTCTGAGGGAACTGGATGAGGAGGACGACAGTGAAGAATATGACTACAAGAATAGAGAACTAGTCATACTTATCAAGTGTCTTTGATGGAGGAGATACTCCAACAAATGTAAGATCTGGAAGATGCATCCACAGTATGAAAGTGGCTAATGACAATGCACAAAACTTCAAAGAAAGGTAGAACCTTTTACTTTTAAAATTTGTTTTTTTCCATGCAAATGGAGGAAGGAGAGTCAATTTCGGAACATTCATTGAAATAGAAAGACGTTAGCGATCAATTACTGACTATAGGCAAAGAATAAATGAAAAGAATATGGTTTTAATTACCTTCAAAGGTCTCCCTCCATTGTTTAGGAATTTTGTAGAAACATAACTTCTAAATCTACAGACACAACTTTTGAGAATTAATTAAATCAGTTGTTATAGAAGGAAAGATAGAAAAAACAATTTGGAATTGGCATTAGTGGTGACTCTACAAGTGCTTTTGAAGCAAAATATAAAGACAAAGAGGAGGATCAAGCAATGGTGCATTTACAAGTGCTTGTACAAGTAAAGGTGTAGGTAAATCTGAGATTAAGAACTTGAAATGCGATTACCATGGTAAAGTAGGGCATCTAAAGGTTGAGAGCAGTGGAATAATTGGGATGTGGAGCATAACAAAGGAAATTAGAGCAAAAAGTAGGCAAACCTGGAGCAGGAAGTAAAAGAGTTTGTAGCTTTTGTGTCTTCTCAGAGAAAACGTAAGTCAGATGCTTGGTATTTCAGTTCTAGAGCATCAAAACATATGACTAATAGAGTTGATTTGTTGGTTGAATTTGTGCAGCACTACTCCAGGTTAGATACAGTGATTTAGGGTATTGACAGAAGCACAATATGTGGAAGGAAGTGGCAACATGTGGCTTGAATTAGAAGATACGATATTCATGTTGAACAGTGTCTTTTACATTCCAAGATTGAAAATTAATCTTCTTTACGTAAGAGAAATCACTAGTCAATTTCCACACTTGGGTGTAATCTTGTTTTGTGGTGGACAAGAAGATGAGGAAATTTACTCTATCAAGAATAAAAGAAACGGGATTTACAGATCTGTGGAAAGTGATATAGCAGAGTCACATGTTTGGTGACAACAAGTAGAAGTAGCGACAGCATAAACAATTCCTTATGGCATCAAATAGGATAAGATAATTTTATTAATGTCCAACAAATGAACAAAAAGATAGTTCAGTGGAGCTAGGAAGTACAATCATTGATATTATGTTGTAGGAGTGCCATAGGTACTCCAAAACATGGTTATCAGAACTGATCGGTTTGAAACAGTATAGCCCAGTTCGGGACGGTTTGGTCGAAAGTTGAAACTTGTTCCTCTGTGCTGGTTTTGGACCGATTTGGGCTCTGAAATGGTCCAGACTGGCCAATTTGATACCGAACTATTTGGTTTGGCACAACTCCAACCTGCATGTCAAAAGCCCGATAAAAAGCACTGGCAAAAAATAAAACGAAGGGTAAATGAAAGTTAATGAATGTGCCATATAAGTAAAGGTAAATGTTTCATTAAAATATAAGTAAAAGTAAATTTCAACATCAAAACTTACAAAGGGACGCCGTTTCAAGGTGTTTGTTAATGGAATCAAAGTCATTATACCTCACACAAAGTAGAAATTGTGGTGCTTTCCATCTTTCAACACAATTAACAGTTTCTTCAGCAGTTCAACATATATGCAAAACATAACCTTGCACTCCTTCCTCCTACACCCCTTAAGCTAGGAATTGTGGGATTCTAAGATTGAAACCTATAACGGGAATAACTTGTTCAATGGTGGCAATGAATTGAAAGCAATGTGTTGCCCAATGATGCCAACTGACTTTAAACATATAATAGCTTGTTGAAGCCACGCACAAGAGAAAGCAAACTTGTGATTCCTATTTGGAGAATTCTGGTTATGATTCCTGAAAGCTTTGCTCCCAAAGAATAAAACAAAAGATATATCTTAAATGAGCAATATAACAAGGAAAGAAAATAAATGAAAGAGTGCAAGAAGGATCTACTAGATGTTCATAAGACAAGATCAGGAAGAAGTATTTATCACTGCACATCTCATTAAGAAGGTACCAATACACTGTTTGAAGATCTTGTTTAGAGTCTAGACTCTAGTACCCAAGGTTGGGAGGGCCTCGTTGGGTGACCTTGAGAGGGGCATGGAGCAACGAGCATATACTCCCTAACACTCTAGGCCAAAGGAAAGAACCTCGTGATATGGACTACCAATGCATCCATGTGAAGAACAAGTCTCCTCCAAACCGCCCGTGAGAATGACTAAGTTAACCCTGGAGTGAGAAGTTGTACAAGGTCTAATTGATCCAGTATCTGTTGTGCCAAACACGAGATGAACTATTCATCACTTAGTGTCACCATGCATTGCGGTTAGCTGAAAAGAGAGGCAATCATTCTGGTAGGGAGAGGTCTGGAACATACATGCAGAGACTGTCATCTGAGATTCAACGCCTCAAGTAGGTAAAGAGCTAGACACCTGCACAGGCATGTAAATTCCTACTAACTTTGCTTACTTACAAAGAGAAAAATGGTTATTAGATTACCAGATGTCCGAGAAAGAGAGGAAGATATATGTCAAGCATGTCTAGTTGGAAAACAACATAAAGAAGCTTTCAAAAATGAAAAGGGCTTGGAGGATTTAGGCAGTGTTGGAGTTGTTGCAATGTCACATTCGCATATCTATGCAGACAGCCATGGTATCAAGTGCAAGGTATTTCTTACGTTTTGTATATCACTGCACTAGAAAGATGTAGGTTATTTCCTAAAGAAGAGATCCAAAACATTTATTGAATTTAAAGTATTTAGGGTAACAATAGAAAAGGAGTCTGGGAGGAGTATAAAGGTCCTCCAATCCAACAATGGAGGCGAACTCTATTTTAATAAAATTGTTGAATTTTGTAAGGGAGGTATTCAACAACAATTTTATGCACCATATACACCACAACATAATGGAAATGTGGAGAGGTGGAACAGAACAATTTCTGAGATGGAAAGATGCATGTTGCAGTGCAAGGAAATACCGAACAAATATTGGGCAGAAATCATGTATACTGCAGTGTACCTCCTAAATATAGGTCCTACAACGATAATACAGGACATCAAAACAGAGGCATGGTCTAGGAGAAAACCACAGGGCAGCGATTTAAAAAAAATGGTTCTCTAGGATATATATTGATACCAATTAAGAAGAGGTGTAAACTATATGCAAAACGTCAAGAGCTGGTGTTTATTCGTTATAGAGAACAATTTAAGGTAACAATCTGTAAAGATGTGATTGTAGATGAAAACAGACATTTTTAAGCCTAAAACAGATCTGAAACCTGATGATAATAGTTGTTTCGAAGTTGAAAAACAGTCATAAAAAGGTGTAAGATATACAATAGAATGAAGAAGGGGAATCATTAGGTGTGGATGTGCACACTGCATAGGTTTTCAACATCAAAATAACTCAAAATCATGCAGAAGACAGTTGATTTGGAAAAAAACTAAAAAGAGAAGACCAAATGGTACTACACCACTTTGGAAGATGTTCAGTTGAAGGAACTTCTTCAACCAGAGGAAAGACCAAGTGGAAAACCGATAAATCAAAGTTGGACATGTAAACGTTTTCTTAATGTCTATTGTTTTAAATTCTTATAAGCCTCAAAATTATGAAGGAGCCAAAGGAAAGGATGAGTGGAAAAGAGCCACAAAAGCAGAATATGAAGCACTCATAAAAAACAACACTTGGGTGTTGACAGAAATGTCTCCAGGTACTACACCCATTTGTTTTAAGTGGGTTTATAAAAGAAAATACAAGGCTGACAGTTCATTGGATAAACATAAGGTAAGACTGGTTGTAAAGGGGATTGTACAGTAGGACGGATAGACTGTGAGAAAACTTTCTCCGCTACAGCAAAGTTGGTGACCATAAAGTTAGTTTTGTCTATGGCATCAAATTTTCACTAGAAATTGTATTGAATGTATGTAAAGAGCACTTTCCTAATTGGAATTTAGAAGAAGAGTTGTATATGAAACAGTGACAGGGAGCAGGTAAAAAGAATCTGGTGCACAAGTTGCTGAAGGTTCTTTACTGATTGAAGCAAGCTGCAAGGGCCTGATATATCAAAATCTATAAACATCTTACATTTATAGGATTTAGGAGTCCTTGTTCAAACTTATATGTTAGATGTATAAGTGATAATTTTGTGATTATGGCTGTATTTTGTTGATGATATAATTATCACAAATAGGCAGGTCAACAAAATTTAGAAAGTAAAATCTGATTTGTATTTGGGTCTTGAGATCATTGAGTTAGGCCTCATATATTACTACTTAGGTGTAAAATTCTAGCAAACTGATAGTTGTTTGTTCGTGTAACAAACCAAGTATGCTAAGAATTTGTTGTAAAGGTATAAGATGGAGAATTGTAAAGCAACTTCTACACCTATAGAGGTTAGGCTGAAATTATCAGCCCAAACTGACTCTGAACTGGCAAATCAGTCAATCTACAGACAATTGGTGGGCAAACTAATGTCTTATAGCCATAAGGCCGGAATTGAGTTTTGCAGCCAGCTGTCTCCAGATTTATGACAGCTCCTAAAGGTAAACATTGGACAGCGACTAAGACTAAGAGTGTTTTGAGGTATATGAATGGTGCATTAGAGTATTGTATTTTGTATAGCAAAGATGAGGATTTCCAGTTAACAGGTTATACATATTACAGATTAAGATTGAGCAAGTTCAGTTGACAATAGGAAATATACTATAGGATATACTTTTGACCTAGGTACAGGTCCAGTATCTTGGTTAAGTGAAAAGAAGCATGCAATAACACTTTCATCTTCAGAAGAATAGTATAGAGCAGCAGTGAATACAACTTATGAAGCAATTTGGTTGAGAAGAATACTTACCGATTTGCAAGTTGAGCAAACAAAATCTATTACAATTTATTGTGACAATTATATGAATTAAGTTGGACAAAAATCATGTATTTCATGAGAAAGCCAAACATGTGGGGCACAATATCACTTCATTTGACAGCCACTGGCGAATGAAGAAATAGAGCAGTAGTATTGTACAACTTAGAGAAAACTGCAGACATTCTTACCGAGCCTCTCAATCCATATAAGTTTGTAATATTTCGAGTTAAGTTTGAGGAAATTTCTAGTTTGACCATTAAAGGAGGATAATGGTGTATTTAATAGTGGTCGTATAGTAACTTAGGACTTTAAATTAATGCTTAGATATTTTATAATGTTATGTTACAAAATTGTATTAGATTAATAAAGTGACTTAAAGTAAACTAGTCAGAAGTTACTTTTGTATGCAGTTATGTAAGTAGTTATCTAACTTGCAACCTCTCTGTCATATGTAATGTTTTCCACCACAAGCATTGAATAACATCGTAGTAATCTCTTCTCTGTTCATTCTTCTGCATGTTGTGTGTTTAATTAACAGGTATTATAGATAGTTCACATCCCATCAAAAGCTTGTATCAGAATTTTCAATTGCCAGACCACACTAGCTAAGTATCCAGCAACCGCTCTAACTGGGGATATTACTAAGCAAATTTGCATATATCATATGCCTTGATAGCATTATCCTTTTCGAAATAAGTAACATAAAGAATCACCACTTTAAAGTATCTTCCCAATCCTTCCATCATACGTCCCAATCCCACATATGACATTACTCCATCTTTATCCTGAATTTGAGAATATAGAACAGCAGTTCCACCACTATCATACGCACAGTATGCTTGCAGATAGGGTTACTAATACAACATAACATGAAATCCTCTTATAGTAGCATATGGCCCCCATTGACAGAAGGAAAAAAAAATATAGACAACAGAAGTGTACAAATATAAGTTGTGTTATGTAGTGTGGGTGAGGTATATGTACATTGACAAAGCATAAAATAAGAATACAGTATGCAACGATTGCGACAAACATCACATGGTTATCCCAGTCCTTGGTAACAACTGACACCATCAGTTTGTTACAGAATTTATTCTTAATTTGATGAAACCTAAACGTAGATTTATGTTTATGTAAGTTCATAATCCTCTCAAGTCTCAGTTAATCATGATATAGCCGCAAAGAAGAACTGCATTCTTGCAGGAGACTACGGTCTATGGTGAGTCAGTCATTTGAACAATCTGAAGAGCTAAAGAGAAATCCATCCTGCCTGGGAAAAAAACTGCATCCTTGCTGGAGAAAACTAAGGTTTGTGGTGAGCTAGCCATTCAACTAATCCTGAAAACTTATGAGAGAACTGCATCCTTTCTGGAAAAAATTAAGGTGTACAGTAAATTAGTAATTTAAAAAATCTGAAGGTCTTTACCATAATGCCATTGATACTGGACAAAATGCAATAAAGAACCAATAAATCTATAATGGCTTGAATGCAGACAGCTGCATCAACACCATCCATTAACAAAATTCAAAATAATGAATGGCCTAAATTACTGTACAGCTACATGAGAAAACTAGACACTGCTTGCATTTTTCCTTTCTTCCAAGCATCCCATAGGAGGTAAAACCTAGTAAAGAAAAGAGATTGGTAATGGTGTGCACAACATACAAAGCACTATCTGCATGTGCGAGTTATGGCTTTTTAAGGACAATACCATGACAAAAGGAAACAGAATTTTAAATTTCTTTTGAACTATAGAACAGAAAAGTTTGTTTTAGTCATCAGACAAAATTCAAAATAATGAATGGCATAAATAACTGTAGAGCTACGTGAGAAA
Organism: Picea engelmannii; assembly: GCA_009831015.1. Taxonomy (NCBI): domain Eukaryota; kingdom Viridiplantae; phylum Streptophyta; class Pinopsida; order Pinales; family Pinaceae; genus Picea; species Picea engelmannii. The sequence continues at coordinate 358,494 of ML781042.1, read as the reverse complement.
ACTAGACATCAGTTGCATTTTTCGCTTCTTCCAAGCATCTCACAGGAGGAAAAACCTAGTAAATAAAAGGGCTCGGTAATGGTGTGCACAACATACAAAGCATTAACCACCTGTCCAAGGTATGGCTTTTTAAGGACATACCATGACAAAAGGAAACAGAATAATTTATCTGTAGAACATACAAGTTAGGTTGAGTCTAACCACAAGTAGCAGAGACTGTTTATTCAACATATGTAGGACTGGAGATAACCTAGTAGCTTGTGTCTGAATAAAGACTTGAGGATTTCATCAGTATATGTAAGCTGATTGAGAATCCATTGGTCAAGACTCAATATTGTTCTAGTGGTATAATCAAGCACCTCATTAAGTAACAAGAAATCAGACTGCTTGACAAATTAATATACTCAGATGAGAATGATCTGATCACTGAAGCAAAGTAAATGTATGAAAATATGCACAAAATATGGAGTTTGAAACTGAAGTCTGAAGCTATCATGTGGATTAAAGAAGGCTCTGGAAGAAGTGATTACCAACTCAAACTGGAAATGAGTGCATCTGCATGAACAAGTATACATGAGTTAAGATACATTTTCCAGTAACGTGGTACAGTATCAGAAGTTATTTGTTTACTTACAAAAACACCAATGCTTTTGCCACATAAGGTCAGTTCAAGTTGTGAGGAAGAAGAAGATCTTGAGCTATCAAGTGTTCAGAAAACAGGGTATATTCACACAGGCAAACAACCAAGACAAACACTGACACACAGATCAAATATTGGGACACCAGGAGTTATGTGGTTAAAACTTTTAACCATCACAAAGGGAAATAGTGCACCACACTTGGGCAATTAGTTAATGCAGAAAATATTTTACATGAACAACCCTCAGTGCAATCATCAACAAATGGCCTTCCATGCTCGTTAAATAGAGATGATGGACCAATCGGGTGTTACACCACAAAACAAGTGTCAGTGATATCAAAGAGATGCTCGAACCATCTGATCAAGCATGTGTAAGACATGATTGTGACCATCAGATTAATACAGTACAAAAGCACACTTTAACCTAAAAGCATATTAGACCAAGTTGAACATATACTAGCTCCTAGTGTCAAAATATCTTAACATCCCCCCTTAAAACAACTTAGGATCTGTAAGGGACTTCATGAAAATGTCAACAACTTAATCATTTGTACAGCAATATACCACTTCCAGCAGTAATCATAAAGAAGCTTTCAAATAAAGTAAATGTGTAACTCATTTGTTGTGTTGATATTGAACTAGTTCCCTGGCAAAATGAATGGCACTCTGCTATCACACCAGACAGTGGTCCAATGCTACTACTAGAGTCCAAACTGTGAAAGGATCTGTCTAATCCGAAGGGCTTCTTGATTTGTACGAACTACTGCTAGATACTTGCTTCTATTGAAGAAAGAGAAAGGGAATTATATTTCTTGCAAGCCCAAGTGACAAGTCCGAAACCAAGGTTGAAAACATAACCTATAGTAGACGCTCAGCCTCAATCACCAGGGTCATCGGCCCTTGAAATATGTAAAACCAACCAACATAGGAGATCCCCATGAACTGTATTGTATACCAAATTGAACCATGCCTCAAATATATTTAAGTATCCTCTTTGTTGATTTTAAGGGCTTTCATTGGGTTATTTCATGTACCATGCAATGAGATAAAATAAGATAAGTGACCAATAAATAAGTCAAAAAGACTACCAGGTACATCAGAAACACTACATAGTGGGAGTGGGAGTGCAGCTCCTATAAAAGCATATCAATGGATTTCATGGGGTTATTTCATGTACCATGCAATGAGATAAAATAAGATAAGATAATTTTATTAATGTCCAACAAGTGACCATAAATAGGTAAAAAGGACTACCAAGTACAATAGAAACACTACATAGTCGGAGTGCGAGTGCAGCTCCTATAAAAGCATATCTATCCTCTAATGTCAAAGACCTAGAATCTAAAATCTATCCTTAAAGAAACAAAGGGATACAAAGCTAGAAGTCTTAGAGAAGAAAGGAACACTCTCTAGAACCTAAAAGAAATGTCTCGACTAGAGGTACCTGGAGGATGTGCTCGAGCCATGGAGGAATCATTCTCTACTAATGAGGAGGAGGACGAGGAGGTGATAACCTCTAAATCTATACTAACAATCGGTGAATCTCTCTCATCGTCCAAGGCCGAGGTGAAGAAACCACTGATGGAAAATCCTGATGATCTCAATAATCTAGAAGTACTAGAAGATCTAGATACAACATGCTTCTTGAAGGAGGCCGCTCTTTGTTGAGATCTAACTCAATGTGAAGGAAGGTGTTTTTCGTGAACGAAAGAGTTGCCTCGAACAGAAACTCAATAATGTTGCAAAGGTCTCCCAGGTGGAGGTCGAGGGTATCTCTGAGGTCTCACGGATCTTAAATCTACGGTGGTGGAACTGCTCTCTGCCTACCTCTTGGTGTTTATGTATGTTAGCACTAGAAAGGAGGAGGTGATCATCCTAGTAGTGTTCAATAGTGTGGGTGGTATGAGAATACACAATTGAAACCTAGAAGCCTCCCTCATGTATAAATCCAAGTATCACTAGTCTAGGTATCTGAAGAAGATGGCGAGGGAGTTTTGGGACTCCCTGAAAAGGCAGTGCAATCGACCTCGGATCTCATAATAGATGGGGCAACGAAAAATGAAATGTTGCTCTTTCTTGGTCTCATATAGGTGGTAGAGGCAACAAGTCTTGTCCACTCTTGAAATATGGTGATCAACTTCCACCTAAAGCTGATGAGAACAACTTGAGAATTGGTTGAG
>ML781042.1:318457-329986 GCA_009831015.1 Picea engelmannii | reverse complement strand
GGCTCGGAACCGGTCGGACCGGCCGGTTTTACTGGTTCCTGTTCGGTTCTTGTAACATTGCTCTTGATAAGTTGATAGTCATCATTTTTCTCTCTCCCCTTTGCTCATGAGTCAATCACTTCCCTGCCTCAAGAGGTAACACATATTTTGCAAAAGAATATAAAATATTTAATGGTTACTCTATACCTGAATGAAAAATATCACTTTTCAAAAGTGAGAAATGACAACATTGCAAAATTCCCTTAAAGAATACTTTCTGCTAAGTGGCAAAATCTTATGTGGGAAAACATTTTATGTGAAAAATGTTTTATTTGGGTAATTTGTTAAACTTTTCTTTTTACAATAAACAATGTTTCTCAAGTGAATGTAGATTTTTTTACAGTTACTCCTAAGATTTCTAATTTTTCTAATTTTTCTAATTTTTCATTATATAAATTATATTTTTATAAAAATGTATATCACTGCCTGTGAATCCTAAATTCAGGACAGCTGATTCACCCACACCCAATTTTTACAGCAGTTCCAATGCACACCTGATCTTATAAATTTCCAAATATTTGTTTTAGATATTTATCAAGAAGAAACAATTAGGAATATTAGCTTTCTAATGTTTTCTGTGATGAGCACTCAAACCCACTGTGGCATTCAGTGTATTGTCAATAGCCTGTATTTTTCAAACTATGACTATGGTTGACTAGACTCAACCCGGCCTTCATTACAAGGTATTTTTTGCAAAATGTACATAATAAGCACTTTTGGAGCTAAATGTCATTGACAAATTTTCTCTCCACACTGCAGAATATCAATATTAAAAAAAATGCAATGACCCATTTCATTGTTCTTTTCTGCTTACAATTGTAGCAGACATATACCTTTACAGTTTTTCAGCATTTGCATGATTCTAGAAAGGTTTTACTTTTTACCTGGACACAACAGCAAGGCTAGAATAAAACTACCTTTCATAAAGAAGAAATGCAGGCAGACCCACGGCCACATCTACCTGGATATAAAATTCTATGTTGTAGACTATATGCCCTTATTTGAGAGTTGCAATTTGATATTAGATGCTGTTCTTCGTTGAATAACTATCAAGTTACCCTTCTCGGCCTATGTTCAATGCACCCCCATTCAAGGAAAGATGAAGATAGACATTCGATCAAAAATCCTTTTTCACTGAGAATTTCCTACCTAGGAAGTTCTTACAACATTTTCCATCCAAATATTGACAACTATTGCTACAGCAACGTGCTTGTAGCTCTGACACTCCTGCAATCTAGGCAACCCTAACAGCAAATCATTTTTGTTCTAACTAAGCATTGAAAATGATTGGGATACTTTATGCTGTGAATTTGCCTGCCCAACCCAGGCAATCTTTAGGTGGTCAACTAAAAGAAAAGCAGAAATCAAAGGTTATAATCATTTGAAAATATACCTACCTATCTATCCACAAGAAGCTAACGCAGATTATTCTTCTAGTTTCTTTTCACCAAATCTTACCATTAAGAATGTTTAGAATTTTACTGAGAAATCCACAAAAAGTTAAAACTAAAGCCTTAAAGGGCATGCAATCCAGTTGCTCCAACTGAGAGGAACTACAAAGTCTCTTCTTGGCTTTCTTGTGTTATCTCTCAAGGACATCAGTAGAAATCAGTTGACCGGAACTACATACCTTTGCGGGTGCCTTACTCTCATTCCTAGTTTTGAAAATGCATTAATAACCCGTTCTCTTATGTAGTCATATTCATATTCTGAATTCCAAAGCCATGGAATTTAACAATGAGATAAGATAACTTAATTAATGTCTAACAAAAAACCACAATAGTAGGTCAATAGGACTCAAAAGTACATTCCAAACAAAGGGCCTGACAAAGAAAGCAGCATAACAAAAATAATAAAGCAGAGCACCATGTAGAACAAGAACATACAGAAAACTAGAAAAAACATTGGATAAAGCAGGGCATGGCTTTTGAATAACAAAAAACAAAGTGGCATCTTGCAATGTTCCAATTATTAGTTTTTACCCCCTTTCAATTCACCTTAAACATCTCGAAAGTGAAAAAGCACATCACATTGTATATAATGGCATCTTGAACAGTTCTTTACTTTTGAGATGGAATGTATATATCACTCTTTTATGTTTAACCATTATGTTGATAAACATCATCTTTGCAAATCAAATCTCAATCAAAAAAAAGAACATTAGTGCACTTGATACTTTTATAACCTACCAGAAATCCTGATTTAATGAGCTTACCCTTCGCTGACCAAGTTCCACGCCACGTGTACGAGAACAGTTTGGGTAAGTCCTATCTTGTTGAAGACTGACATGAGAGGATTGTATGGATGCTGAACAGTAAGCTCAAAATCTAAAGTGGTGAGTAATAATTGTTCAGCCTGGAGAACCTGTTGTTTATACTGCTCAAACCAATCCTGCAAGGGAAGTGGAAATCTCAACTAATTGAAAAGCCAAATTAATTTCATGGAAACCTTCTGGTGGCCAACTTAATTTGAAATTAAATGACAAAGGCACGTGTAAAACGCATATGTCAACAAAGTCAACATAGCTGCTGCATCTCAAATGAAGATAACCAATATTTATTTCAATGTCTTCTGAGATTGTTCATGTTTTAACCATTTTGCACCTCAGAGAGGGCTTGTAATCCTTCCTAACATGGACTTGAACATGAAATTCTTTTAGAATTGCAAAGCCAAAGATAATTGAGCTTGAATTGCAAAGGAAAACATAATAAAAAAATGCATAAAAATAATGGGTTTCATCAGAAAAAAAAACTTACAATAGGAAGTGAATAATGAAAATTTGCCAAATCATTCTTATGGCAAATCTCATATGACACTATAAGTACACTGTTCAGCGGGCGGGGACTCTCCTCTGACTTAGCTGCCAAGAACATTGCAGCGGTTGCTACTAACTGCCAACAAAATGATATTTTCAAATTAGCAATCAAACAATGTTTAAGAAGAGACCATATGAGGGAAAAAATAACCAAATACAACCTACAGATAAACAAAGTCAGTAATCCTCCATGAAAGAACAGGACTATAACCCAAAGCCAAAGATGAAACGAAGACAAAGATGAAACGGAGTGGAGCCTGCCTCGACAAGATATTATACAGTTAAATTTCAACGGGCTTAAAAGGCTATGCAGGGAAAGCTGGATGAGTGAATAGAAATGAGGGCAGTCAAGTGTTATGGACTTAATTGGCAGGGGTTATACGAAACTTCCTGCTATAATGGAGAGATCCAAGGAGTCGCACTTTTTTGAAAGGATTAAAGGTTTAAGATTGAGGGTTTAATTAAATCTTAAAGAGATTTCCTGGGAAATTTGAATCATGATGCTGGACTACGACTAGGAACACAATGTTAGAGGTCTTGCTTTGGAGATCCAGTCAATGTGGCATCTATTCAAATGAGCTTTGCTTTGGAGGGCTTATATAATGACGAGAGAAGATCTTCCATGCCTACAGGCTTTGGGTTAGTTGATAGTAAGAGTTGAAGCAGCAGTCCTTTTGGGAAGGAGGTGGGATCTGAGGGAAGAATGATCATCCAGCTAAAAGAAGAAGAGGATAGGGAGAAGTTGGCAGGATTAAGGGATTCCTTGGCAGCAATGGTGAGATCAAGAAAACAGCCATGAAAGCAAGCAGATATTATCAAACAGGTAGAGCGAGGAGAAGCTCCATCCCACAACAGAGGGGATGTGTTCATAAAGAAGGATGCCGAGTAGGACAACAAAATGAAGAAAAGATGATTGATTTAGAGTAGTATTTGGAGGAGACCACTCAAGGAGATGACATGAGCAAGTGTTTAAATAACTCTTTCAGAGACTTAAGTAGGTAGGGTAGAAAATTTGTGAAAAATAAGGGAAACCATCCACCAGAAGAGGCAAAATTGTAACTCAAGAAGGCCAGATTCCAGATGCATGAACCTTGAGAAATGAGGCAAAATGTCTAATTCCAAGCTCTGGACATGAGGGCAGAAGATTGTGAGTATTTAGCAGACCTCAGTCCGTACATGCAAAAAATGGAGGAAAATAAAAAAAAAAAAATTCTTCACAATTCATTTGGCTGAAAGCAACCAGACTGAAGGTGGAGTCAGGAATGTGGGAGAGACACAGTCAGTAGATGACAATATAGCAAATGGAGGAACTGTTAGCGCAGTTACAAGATGACCATAGATCTTTGACGAAGTTCACTGGAGGGGACCTGCTTGCCTTGAACTTTCAGAGTGGGGATTTGAAACTCGAAATAGGGAGCCCCAGCAAAGCAAGGGAGCCTGCAGCCTCTAGGAATATGCAGCTCTGTAGGTAGAAAGTTGCTCTATATACCCAAAATAGATAACCTAGTGGAGCTTGGACAGGATTACAAGGCCTCATGCCTTTGGTTTCTGCTAAGTTTAGCAATAGTGTGTGTGTGTATATATATATATATATACACACACACACACTATTGCTAAACTTAGCAGAAACCAAAGGCATGAGGCTTAGTGGAGCTTGGACAGGATTGCAAGGCCTCATGCCTTTGGTTTCTGCTAAGTTTAGCAATAGTGTGTGTGTATGTAGCCCCGAGGGTTGGCTCCAGCGGTCTTGATCCAGACGTGAGATTTCTCCCCCAGTTGGGGAGGTCACAGGTTCAACTCTCTTGATCACCTCGGGGTGAGGCTCCGTAATCAGGGCCGACGATTTACCATCCATGAAATATGGGGAAGTACTCAGAGGGTTTCCCGCAATTTCTTCCATCGGAAAATATAAATAAATAATAATAATATACATTACAGTTCCAATTTTCAGTATTATAAGGCCGACAGAGATATGTTTCGGGTTGTTAACTTGTTAGCAGTTTACAATGGACAGAAGTCTCTTTTGCCAAAGTTTCTGCAGTTTGTAATGGTTTTGTAGAGCAGGTTTTTTGGAAAAGTCTAAAGCTTAGTTGATTGTCCTTGGATACATATACATGCAATAAAGATATTTTGAATATTAGAATACAAATATTTTTCCTAGCCACCATGGATGCTAATGGAACACAATACATTAGAAACTCTTACAGTAGGACAAATTTAGGTCTGATTTACACTTTTATATACCCATTTTATGAAACAAAGTTAACTTTTTTTATCTAGTATAGGAGAGAAATTTTGAAAAAAAATGGATAAAAATAATAGCGATTCATAAGAGACTAAATATAGTTCAACAAAAGCCAAAGATGCAAGCAAGATAGATTCTTTTAGCAAGTGCACAATCTATAGCTCTACTAAATAGCATAATAATCTCTGTACCTTCAAGGCAACCATCTTAACCTGCATAGTACATTTAACATTAAGTTAACCTGCACTCATTGAATGAATTTAAACCATCTATCCAACCATTTTATCAAAAGTATTGACAACATATGCAACTATATAGGCTGGAACTATGAATACCTCATGAACCGTAGTACCAGCTCTCACTATACCAGAGGTTCCTCCCTTATATCAAATTTTATAAATGCCAAGCTAAGAAACATTGAAATGCTTTAATTTCTACCCTGTTTCATAATAGTATGGAAAGCCATTACAGTAGCTTTATAACATTAATGACCACTGAACAATTTACCAAGATCAAAATCATGGCCACAACCTCCCTTCCCCATAGAATTAAGCACTCTACAGATACACATTGTGGCCTTGGGCACATGGTTCAAACGATGGGATTTGGCATCAAGTAGCACACTTTGTTGGCTTCAAGAACACTCAGGGACTTACATGTTATTTGGCAACACATCCAACCAATATTCGAACATGATGAAAGAACTCCAATGCCTTTTATGATACAGCCAATTCATATGCATATTAAAGCCTTACAGGCATTATAGACAAGACCATAAGGGACTTACAAATCACTATCATGCATATAAGGAGCTTACAACAATTCACCCCTTTAACCAAAATTCCATCAACTCAATGGTTTTAGCTAAAGACTGAAATTAATCAGCTAGTACCATGATGAGAAACGATTTTGTGGTAGCATTTAGCATTTGGCCTCCGCTCAGCCCACCCCATATTCATAGAATAAGATATATTGCACAATGACTTCAAATATGTCAAGACCAGTATCTATTCAAACAATGGATCAGCCACAGCATTCTTGCAATGGGCCTTAAGCACATTGTAACTATGATATCCAACAGTCATTCTCCTGGATACAAGATGCTTATGGTTGCTATGAAAACCCCCATGATCTAAATATCATAGAAGGATGGGGTCTTGCAGTTTTCCCAACTTGGTTAATCTTTTTGAATATTCATTTCATGACCACTGAACCCTTTTTTTTTGTTATTTTCTCTTTTCCATTTTGGGACCAAAGGGAACTTGAGGCTGGGACACACATTAAAAAAGTGCAATTTCATTAGTGTCCCATAGAGTTCAATTTCCCCAAATCTTTAGGGCTTAAACACTACTTGTAACTGAAGCAATCCCCTGTTAATAAAATTTCCATTGCTTCTTTCAAAATCTTCTACAAGAAAATTTGTAATTACAGGGCTTCATTCTAAGATGGTTGTTGCATTTTGAGTCAAATATCATGTGGGTTTTTTAGTCGAACATCAAGTAGGTTGTAGATGTGGAGCAGGCTTCCTCCTTGATATTTCTCCCTCCAACATTGAAGCCGTCATCCAAAAAGAGCTTCAGGCCTGTTTTGCATGAAGACCCAAGGCACCATTTGAACTTTGAGGAGTACAAATTGATCTGCCAAGTGTTGATCCTTAGGTTGCTGCCACCTAGTTGTGTGTATAGTACAATGGAGGCTCCCTTTTCACTTTGTGCTTTCTATGTGGTGAGTGGTGCGAGGTTGGGCATGATGGCAGGGAAAGTTTTCATCGCTGGAAACGGAAAAGCCAAAATCTCAAAATGGATCGAGAATCGGACCAAAACCATAAAAAAACCAGAAAAGGAATAGGTCATATAAAAATTACATAAAATATTCAAATTTAATAAAATTATTATATATTCATGTACATCAATGTAAATTCAACCGTTAGACACCAAATATGCAACGCTTGATCATCTATATAGGATGTAAGATTGAACATAGAAAAATAGCACTAATTGAAATAACTATCTGAACCAAAATACATAAACATTGAGGCACTAAATGGCACCTCTAGAGTCTAGTAGCCTATGTTACCCAGAAATTTCAGAATAGTTTTTTTCTCTTTTATGGGGATACACAAATTCCTATTACTCTCTTGCTAAGATCCATATAAATAGTTAAATTGCTTCCAAGGAACATTGTTATCTACTGAACCATTCAATGTACATTGCTAAGCTTAGTCACCGTGTTAAATTTATAAGCAGCTGCGAGAGCCATTCTCCTGGAGGATGGCTAAGACCCTAAACGAGATCTAGGGCCCCCAGTGTGCACTCCTGGGGTATGTGGTCTAGGACCAAGATTGATAAAGACCCTAGACAATGTCTAGGGCCCCTGGACTAGGTCCAGGGTACCCATGCCTGGGGCATTGGGTTCTTGGTCTGGGACCAAGATTGATAAAGACCCTAGACAATGTCTAGGGCCCCTGGACTGGGTCCAGGGTACCCATGCCTGGGGCATTGGGTTTCTTGGTCTGGGACCAAGATTGATAAAGACCCTAGATATGTCTAGGGCCCCTGGACTGGGTCCAGGGTACCCATGCCTGGGGCATTGGGTTTCTTGGTCTGGGACCAAGATTGATAAAGACCCTAGACAATGTCTAGGGCCCCTGGACTGGGTCCAGGGTACCCATGCCTGGGGCATTGGGTTTCTTGGTCTGGGACCAAGATGTTGAAGACCCTAGATATGTCTAGGGCCCCTGGACTGGGTCCAAGGTACCCATGCCTGGGGCATTGGGTTTCTTGGTCTGGGACCAAGATGTTAAAGACCCTAGATATATCTAGGGCCCCTGGACTGGGTCCAGGGTGCCCATGCCTAGGGCATGGGTCGATCCTTGGTCTCTGACCTTGGTGTATAAGACCTCAGGAAAAGACCTGGRGCTAATTGATTTTTAAATCAAGTACTTGATGGTACATGATCTTCCCTGAGGAAGGACATTACCACAAGAGGGATAAGTCCCATATGCAGTGATGATAAAGTAATAGGTTCACCATATGATTTGAAGGAATGAGTAAAGCCACCTTGCAAACCCACCCTTACCCTTGGTTATTTGTTTTGGGCTTTTATTGGTTTATTTAGGGGTTATGTTCTAAAGTTAAACTTTAAATAATCGTCACATGTTTAAATTTCTAATTTAAACATGTGACTCTTTAAAGTAACTTATCTAGCCCTAACGTTGCCCTAACCTAGCCCTAACCTTGCCCTATCTACTATTTAAAGACCCCCCTCCTACACCTATTATACACTTACACTATTTGTGATAGCATGGAGGTTCCTTGAGCTAGCGGCCTCAGTCCTGTATACTGCTGTTGAGTTCTGTTGTATGGTGCGGCCTATTCTTGTGGAGGATTCCTGTTGCTGTTGTAGGGCTGCCGTCCCCTTGCATTCTTTTGTGTGCCACGTCCTATATCTTTTGCTGTGTGCCGCGTCCTATATCTTCCGCTGTGTGATGCCGCGTCCTTCACTTGCTGAAGCTGCTGTGTAATTGTCGATGGGTGCCGCGGCCTAATCTGCTGTGAGTTAGTCTTGCTGTGAGGTGTGTCCTCTTGAAGGAAGACCTTCTTCAGATCTGCTGTCTTGTGTTTTTATTCCTTGTCTTTGTGGGGTGGATCTTCCACAGTAGAAGCAAGGGTTTATTGACAGACCTGTGGGTATAGATCTGACGGTTTCTTTGGCTGGGAAGGGTTTGGGTCCCTTTGTGTTTGTTTCAGTAAACCCTTAAGTTTGGTGGCTTGAAAGTTCTTTCAATCTTGGCAAATAAGATCTTTTGTAGATCCATGAACTGAACCTTTGTCTGAGCATAACAACAAGGATTTACACCAATTGTGGTTTGTGCTATCTTCAGAGGTAAGGCAGGTACCAGGTATGTTTTCTACTTGTTTCTCCTAGATTCAGATCTGAGTTTACTATAGAATTGTTTCATTGAATAAGCATTGTCAATCTGCTGCTATATAGATCTGTTAGATAAGTCTAATCTGCTGTTATACAGATCTGTTAGATAAGTCTACTCTGCTGCTATATAGATTTGTTAGATAAGCATTGTCTACTCTGATTTCAGAACTAAGTCATACAGATCTGCTGTTATGTTTAGAGAGTTTTTAAGATCTGAGATCTATTGCTTATGATCTGTGTTTGTCTTCTTCTACTATCACTGTCTGTTATAGATCTATCTCTCTATGCTGCTTATGTTTCAGATCTAAGTTATTCTTGCATTAAAATTAAAAGAGACTGCTGTTTTGAAATTTACCCTAAATCTAACACACCGCATTCATGTTCGTGTTCGAATTCGACACCGATGAAATTCGGAAAATATTTGCCCTGCAAAAAATGATGGATAAAATTCGCCATTAAGTTCGACAACTATATATATATATATATATATATATATATATATATATATATATATATATATATATATATATATATATATATTAAATTTATATAAATATAATATAAATGTACCTAATTAACATAGTCAACAATTTAGTTAACTAGACTATTTTTAAAATATAAGTGGCTAAAAATTATTCTACAAGGGTTGGCTAGCTGGGTGACAATAATAAGTTGCCACTAGGAATATTCATGTTATGTTGGCTCGGTCGACAAAGAGGGATGCAGGTAGAAGCATAGATGGGTGGCAGCAAATTAGAGTTTATGGTATTTGTGGTTTTGTTTTTTTTTATTTTTTTTTATAACCACGAGTCGAACAACATCAAGCTCAGCCGAATTTAAATGAAATTGGGCAATTTTTTTCCCTGTTCATGTGTGAATTCGAATTCACCTTGAAGTACGGCAAACTTAAACAAATAAGTTCAGATTCGCATGAAGTTCAGCGAATTTCGAACTTAATGGATGAAATTCACCGAACCCAGTGACTAAGCTGCTAAGTAGCCAATTTAATCAATGCACCTCTTATGTCGAGCCTTGTGTAGTGAGGAGGTGGATAATCTTATTACCAACACTTGTTCCCTGGGAATTTTCCTCTTTCTTACATGCAAGAAATCAATTCCTATGTTTTGGACTTACAATCCTACAACCCCCAACCCATGAGATGTAGAAGACCAACGTTGCATTGTTTTATTTCATATAGTGTTGAAATATTGAAACGCTGACAAATTGTTGACTTTGTTAACATTGGAAAAAGACCTCAATTTCTACTTTCTCTGTGTGAGATCCTAAGAGTCTAAGACCATTACCAAACACCCTGGCATTGAGTCTAACAAGATTTTCATGCAAGTCGATGTCCATTGTAGTCAACATTGACGAAACAAATATAGAGGGAGCATCATTATATAGTGTTGAAGTAGGGGTTTTTTTGGGGGGAAGGTGGTGGGAGGGCTTTTTCATGGCTTCCTTCTTTTGCTTTTTATGCATTTTATGGGGGCACAAGTCGAAACCAACTAGTTTGGTCAATTCTTGTTCGAAACAATTAGTTCGATGTCTAAACTAGTGGGTTCAAACAAAAATTGATCCTAATCAATCTTGGTTCAATTTTTTCACCAACCTCAGTAGTTTTGTACAGTCGTAGCTAAGGACCACTAAAAGTTAAATTTAAAAAAAAAAAGAAAAAAAAACAATAAAATAATAAAAGTGAAAGCATAAAACCTAACCCTAGGGCCTGTTACCTCTCCAAGAGGTAGCATATATTTTAAGTTGGCTACACCATTGTAAGCCCAAGGATGCAAGTTAAAGCCATGTAAACCATAGTGGATGATTTTGTCGTGAACTTTCAGACTTAGTCCGATCAAGAGCAGTCCCTTTATGTCTCTGTCTCAATGTCTCTCTGTACCAAACAATGTTAAAAATTTAAGTTATTGGATACTCTCTTCAACTTTCAAAATTTAATAGTGAAAGTTAAACAAAAAATCTTTAGAGAAAGATTCTCTTGTCTAACAAGATTTTAATGCAAGTCGATGTCCATTGTAGTCAACATTGACGAAATAAATATAGAGGGAGCATCATTATATAGCGTTGAAGTAGGGGTTTTTTGGGGGGGAAGGGGGAAGGTGGTGGAAGGGCTTTTTCATGGCTTCCTTTTGTGCTTTTTATGCATTTTATGGGGGCACAAGTCGAAATCGACTAGTTTTGGTCAATTCTTGTTCGAACCAATTAGTTCGAGGTCTAAACTAGTGGGTTCAAACAAAAATTGGTCCTAATCAATCTTGGTTCAATTTTTTCACCAACCTCAGTAGTTTTGTAAAGTCGTAGCTAAGGACCACTAAAAGTTAAATTTAAAAAAAAAAACAATAAAATAATAAAAGTGAAAGCATAAAACCTAACCCCATGCAAAATAAAGATTACACATTATTGTTGAGGGGAAGGAGAGCGAACTGGAGAGCTAGGGTTTGACAGTCATGGCCACAGTAGAGAGCAGCATGAGCACCAAAGGGGG
>ML781042.1:297884-311275 GCA_009831015.1 Picea engelmannii | reverse complement strand
GAGGGAGGAGAACGAGGCAAGGAAGGATGGAGATAAAGAGCACTCCATCAACTTGGACTAGCGCAGGACCAGCCCTGGTCAAGCTTCTCAGTGTAGGAGCAAACCCCACTATGCTTATGCTTTTTGTGTTTTCGTTATGCTATTGTTTTTCAAACCGGATTGCGGAGGTTTGGGTCGGTTTCCCATGGTGGCGACCCAGGCCTCCCCTGCTATATTAGACATTGCTCCCCTGGGACTCCGGATCTGGTTTCCGTTTGGGCAGATCTTGGGAGTCCCTGTATCTTTTTTATATTATAATTTTCTTCAGTAATATAGATTCTCACACTCATTTACAAAAAAAAAAAAATATATATAAAACCTAACCCTGGTGCCTGTTACCTCTCCAAGAGGTAGCATATATTTTAAGTTTGGCTACACCATTGTAAGCCCAAGGATGCAAGTTAAATCCATGTAAACCATAGTGGATGATTTTGTCGTGGACTTCCAGACTTAGTCCGATCAAGAGCAGTCCCTTTATGTCTCTGTCTCAATGTCTCTCTGTACCAAACAATGTTAAAAATTTAAGTTATTAGATACTCTCTTCAACTTTCAAAATTTAATAGTGAAAGTTAAACAAAAAATCTTTAGAGAGAGATTGTCTTGTCTAACAAGATTTTCATGCAAGTCGATGTCCATTGTAGTCAACATTGACGAAATAAATATAGAGGGAGCATCCTTATATAGTGTTGAAGTAGGGGTTTTTTGGGGGGGAAGGGGGAAGGTGGTGGGAGGGCTTTTTCATGGCTTCCTTCTTTTGCTTTTTATGCATTTTATGGGGGCACAAGTCGAAACCGGCTAGTTTGGTCAATTCTTGTTCAAACCAATTAGTTCGAGGTCTAAACTAGTGGGTTCAAACAAAAATTAGTCCTAATCAATCTTGGTTCAATTTTTTCACCAACCTCAATAGTTTTGTACAGTCGTAGCTAAGGACCACTAAAAGTTAAATTTTAAAAAGAAACAATAAATAATAAAAGTGAAATCATAAAACCTAACCCTAGGCCTGTTACCTCTCCAAGAGGTAGCATACATTTGAAGTTGGCTACACCATTGTAATCCCAAGGATGTAAGTTAAATCCATGTAAACCATAGTGGATGATTTTTTCGTGGACTTCCAGACTTAGTTTGATCAAGAGCAGTCCCTTTATGTCTCTGTCTCAATGTCTCTCATCCTGGATAGGATTGGAGGCCTTGGCATGGATCTATTGGGACACATGATTGTGTGGAGCCACAAATCTTATGTAGGGGTAATTGTAATTTGTGGGGCCTACTTCGGTCCATATCATACACGCCTATGTCTTCCCACATGGTTATTTTTCTATTGAGTCTATGCACTGTCATTTTTGTTCTCAACATGGCAGTCTCACAAAGTTTTCATTATTGCACGTCTTTTGAGGCAATGGTCCCTGAGGCAAAAATACATGGATTCAAAATGCCCTGAAAAAAATCACGAGCAAAACCCATATTGCAGAATTTTCATTGATGGAGTATTGAGGGAGATATTGCCTCCTAAGAGAAAATCATCCCACTTCCTCTAAAAATTCGTTGGGCACTTGTCCCAAGGTCAAATGGTCAAGGAATGGAGGGTTTTCAAACCTTGGAATAATTTTTGCAAGTCAAAGATGCTCACTCCACATTCAAAATAATTAATTTTGTCCATCAAATGACCAAATCGTCCTCTTTTGGGACAAACTGTAACTACTCATTAATGGATTTAACAAGTCAAACTAGGCATTGAAGGAGGAATAGTCAATGTGGACAAATGATGACCATTCTAGCTCATTTTTCAAAGGAAATTTGTCCCTAAATTGGAACGTTGCACCTACTCCACCAAATCAAGTCTTCTCAAGGACCATATGACCTCTTCTTTTAGTGGGGCGCACCTCTTATATGGACAAATCAATTGGTCAAGCATTCTAAAAATGGATTTCATCCCACTTTGACCATGGAGTGATGTAATAAAAAAAATGTTATCAAATGGTTTAGCCTCCAACCAATTGTAGATGAGCAAACCAAGAAAATTATTGTTTAGGAGAGAGGTAGAAACCACTATTGAAAAAGTCGGCATCGACAAAAAGTCGGCGAGGGTCCGAAAAAATCGTTTTGGCAAAAGTCAGAAAAAGTCGACAAAAAATCGAAAAACCACGACAAACATTAAAAAATACAAAATATATTCATTGTTTCAGAATTTTAAACATATAAAGCAACAACAACATCAAATCAACACATTGGCACATAAATATGGAGAAATCATTGATATATATGTAGTGGATGCCAAATAAAAAATTATACATCAAAGTCAATACTGAATCCTGAAGGGCCAAAAGTTAGAACCAATACAAAATGACATCACATATATAATTATAAATGTACCTCATCATCATGAGGTAGATGTCTGACGTACAATGACAAATGAAACAAAACTAGCAGCTAGCTATCTAATATCAATGCCCTCTCCCCCTTTTTTGGGAAAAGATAATGGGTTGTTTGTCAAGCCTGCCCCTGACGGTAGAAGGCCCTAATTCTGGCAGTGCACGACAACTGGTGTGTGTGGGAGTGGGTGTATCAATAAGAGTAGAAGGTTGTGTTGATGCTAGCACATCACCCTCTATGATGTCTCCTCCTCCTCCTCCTCCTCCTCCTCCCCCTGTTGCTCCTCCAGGTCCTGTTGTTGTTCAGGTTGCTCCTCTAACCATGCAGGTCCTGCTATTGTTCAAGATCCTCCTCTAACCAAAAAAATAAGAAAAACGTAGGCAAGCAAACTTGCATAAATCTAAGAAAAAAAAGCATTTACATGGTGGGATTTAAATACATACCCATGAATGGAAGATTCAACAACGATTGGCAAATGAAATTGAACCATTGATCCACTTAAAAATCCTTGATGGTGATGATGATGGTTGTTTAGCTACCTCCACAATGATTGTGGAAGCCCACAAACCCTTCTCCTTCCTTCTCCAACAGTAACAAGTCAAATGACCAAAAAGAAATGCCAAAACCGGCTTTATCCGCACAGACTGGGCGTGTCCCACGAATTTTTACATCAACTCGCGCTTATTTGGAAAAAATCGTCGATTTTTAGTAAAAGTTGCAATTTTTACCCGTTGACTTTTCAGGAAGGGGTAAAACTCGTGATTTTAGGTTTTGGCGATGTTTTCAACTATGGTAGAAACTATCCGTTATAAATAAAACTATATAAGGCTAACTCCTCTCATTTTTGTTGTTGAAACTTTGTGAGATCATAATGCCATTTTTCAAAACTCAATTCTCTTGTGTCACTGTGGATTATATACTGTAATGTTTGTTTTTCTTGGTCTTGGATACTTTTAATTGTGTTTTAACAAGGGTTCCTTGGGAGACTTGCAAGAGATAATCAATCAATCCATTGAGGGGCTACATAGTCACGTGGAAGAAAGAAGATAGACCTTAGTCTCCTTACTTTCTTTGTGGGATCCAAGTATAATACACCCAAGTTGTTAGACCAACTCCTTTGAGAGTAGCTTCAACCAAATGGTTATATTTTCACATCGACCCCTAGTTGATTGATTGTCTTAGAGACCATCCTGTAGAGGAGCTCTCCTAGCAAATCCAAGGAGGAACCCATTTCTTATTGAATTTCTAGCCTTGGGGGCGATAGTGCTTCCACTTCAAATCCAATTGACTAGAAATCCATCCGGGCCAATCTTAAGCTTACAGGGCCATAATTGCACAAACTCAGAGACATCTTAAGGTAAGAGGTAAAGGTAAAAATCTCTCAATTTCTTCAACCATTAATTTTCAAAATATTTTAAAATAAATTCTTTTATTATAAAAAATACAAAAAAAATCATACCCTAGCTTTGCATTTCAATTTTATCTTTTACAAGCTAGTAGACCTTGGAATTTTTGCCTCTTGGGAATTTCCGTACCCCAAGATACATGTACCCTTGAGTTTTATGATTGATCAAACACATCTTACAAGGGTTTTATCAAAAAATAGTGTGCAGATCTGCATTATAACAGCAAAGAAACTCTTCAGATCTACACTCTTGTTGGCAAGAAAAGGGTAGTATATTGTACATTTCTAATTCCTAAACCCTTTCATATTCATTCCAGATCTGATTTATTAGCATTATATTTGTTTTTCTGGTTATTAGAGAGAAATATTGCATGCCAAGAACTCATTTTATTGGTTGTAGCAAATTTTGGGCTTTTGACCCTAGGGAAAATTGAACCCCAATTTTGCAAAACTAATTTCAAGTTTGCTGAAAATTGATTTTGCAGCAGATTTGAAGGTTGTAGGGCATACTATACATTTATAATTTGTTGTCCTACCCTCCATACCCATAGATCTATCAATCTAGTGCATTTTTTCACTTGTGGGAGGCCTTAAAAGGCCATGTTCCTTGTTGGTTTCTGCGTTTTACTCTGTTTTGCAGGTCTAAAATAACAGGACAGCGAGGAATTTTCTCATTTCCAACCACTTTGATCAAGGCATTCACATAGCAAATCATCCGGAAAGTGGTAAGAGCGTTTACTCCGCTTTGGTCAATATTTTTTAAGATTGAGGTAAATTAGCTTGTTGTTTGGTCTCTTTATTTTCTAGAATATCTTTTATTTCAGAAAGCATCGAAACAATTAACTCCTACCTTCACCTAGTATACTTTGTTTAGACATTGGTCTTGACACTCTTTGTGGTGAAGTGATAGTTTGCGAGAAACCTCCCAGAGCCTCTTGGCGTAGGAGTTTGGCTCAAACAACAAAGAATAGGTGTTGTCGTGACATTGGACACCTAACCCCTGTGTTGCTGCCATAGTGGACTGTGAACCTTGGTGGTCCGCTAGTTTGGATGGTAACAGGGCCCACTTCCACAACCAAAGGATTTGAATGTTGGACGAGTACCTTCAGGGCCACGAGAATCAAGTCAAAATCCCATTTTAGAGTCTAGTCATGTTGAGGATGTAAAGGATGAGAATTCAGATGATTCTATCATATGATCAACTTATAGAGTCTACAGTCTAGACTATAGTTATTCATTAGTACTATCCTTATTTTGGACTATAGAGGCTCTTTATTGATGTATTTTGGTTCAGAGATGGATTACACCCGAAGTTATTTTGGTTATATGCACCCCTATTATATACATGAGAAACTTTGCATATTTGTGTATAATGGTTTGGATTCATATGGATGCATATATAGAGAGAGAGAGAGAGAGAGTCTAAAGTTCAAATTATAGAGTCTATAGTTTAGACTATAGTTACTCATTAGTGCTATGTTTATTTTGGACTCTAGAGGCCATTTAGAGGCTCTTTATTGATGTAATTTGGTTCAAAGATGGATCGCACTCGGTGTTATTTTGGTTATATGCACCCTTACTTGCTATATACATGAGAAACTTTGCATATTTGTGTATGATGGATTGGACTCATATATATATCAAAATTTGAATATTTTATGTATTTTTTGATTGACCAATTTTGTGGTCTAGGTTTTTTCTGGTTTAGGTTTTTCGGGTCGATCAGTTTGATGACCGGTCCGGTTATGATAACATTGTGAACAGCTGAAAATTGAAAATGGAAAAATTGTCCTAAAATCCAATATATAAAATTCACTAATCTCTTGTAATATATGCACCAACTAACCATGGTGGTTGACAATGTCCTGAAGTTAAATTGAAATCTACATAGGGGAAGGTGCAATGGAGTGAATGCATGCGATGTCTCTAACTAGAGCCCAATGTTGATCCATCCTTTATGTGATGGAATCAAAAATGGTTAATGCGTTGTAAAGGCAATCTAATCCTTATTTTTTGTGTTTCCCTCTAACCAAAAGTGTGTTACGTGCATCACTTTAATGGGTGCACCCACAATGTTTTGTTCTATGTGGTCGATCACCACTTGACCCTTAAATCCTTCAATAAAAAAAATTGCCCAAGGCAGTGCACATTTACATAGCTTGGAACTTCATTTCCATCCAAGATGTGCAATTGCCCGGAACCATTATCATGTAACTTGCTCAAAAAGTAAGGACATAACTAGCAATATTTCAACTTACCTGGATAATCCTTTGTCTTTGAGTCAAATAGTAAAACGTTTAAATCCTTGCTCTTAATCTACTTATCATGAGTGACTTTCATCCTCTCAATCTTGACTTGTAATTGCTAATCTATGCATGGTTGGAGCTCATTTAATTTCATTGATTGCATCAATTATTCTTCCATAAAATACTTATCTCCCCATCATGAAATAACCACGAAGCACAATGAGGGTAAGAGGTAATCCATAACAATGACTTCTTGGACATAAACTAGTTGCATTTTGTGCATTCAGTTTCATTGATTGCATCAATTATTCTTCCATACAATACTTATTTTCCCATCTAGAAATAACCATGAACCACAATGAGAGTATGAGGTAATCCATAGGAATGGCTTATTGGCTATAAACTAGTTGCATTTTGTGCACCAAAGCAATGATCATCATTATGCATTATTCCCAAGAACAACCTTAGATGAATAGCCATCATCATGCTCATGTATAAATATTACATCATAATTCATTTGCAAAACTCATCTCATCTCTTTTTCACCATGCATAGCACGTCTACCTCACTCGAATTTCATGCACAAGGCTAGGAGTACACAGTGACTTCACAACCTTCATCACAATGTCACTTTTGTCACACTTTGTGATGACAATAGAAAGCATAAAGATTTGAGCAAACATGTGTGTCTCGAGTCTTACTTTTGCATACATTGTTTATGGAAAATTCTAGGTTTCTATATTGCACTAATATTACTCCTCCCATAAATCCAAAATCCTACTTGTTCAGATTCGGGTGTTTGAAAATTCCTCCCACCTTCTCAAATTCTATTTCTGGAGGTTTACACGTAATCTTTAAGGCCCATTGAGTTTTGTTGCAATTCCTAATCAGCCTCATGATATGCTTGCGGGTGAATATTGAAAGCGCTTGCCAAAATTTGCAAGAAACGATCCAGTCTCATTTGATGACCACTTAACTGCTTTTCTGAAATTTGCGGATGATTTGCAGGTGCAGTACAAGGGTGTGGTTATGAAGATGTTCATGCAAACCCTTGAAGGGGACACACGAACATGGTACAAGTCCCTCTCTGCTGCCTCCATTGACGGTTGGGTGTGTTTAAATGAAAGTTCACAGAAAATGGGGTTATAAACGAGACAATTCTTTCTTATTAGTCGAGTTTACCTCTTCGTAAAGCTAAAAATGAGACTGTGTCCAAATTTAACAATAACTTTTCTAAACCATATGTGAGGATTCTTCAACTTGTACATCTTAATGGGGTTACAAACCAAACAATTCTCTTATTAGTCGAGTTTACCTCTTCGTAAAGATGAAAATGAGACTATGTCCAAATTTAACAATATTTTTTCTAAACCATATGTGAGGATTCTTCAACTTGTACGTCTTAATGATGAATTTGCTTTCGTTTATTATTTTAAGGTGTTTGATGAATCTTTTAGTTTCTTGCTCAAGGAAAAGGATATCCAGAAATTGGAGGTAGCCCTAGTTGTTGCTCTTAATTTGGAGAAAAATATAGTCGCATCCAAGAAATTTCGACCAAGTCCTTCTAGGTTGTTCGATCTACAAGGCAGAGCATCTCAGGAGGTTAAGAAGGAACGAGTCGATGAGAACAATGAGATACCGGCAAGGTTTGTTGATTTGTTGCAACATTATCAAGTTAGAGAAGAATCTGCAGAATCAACATGCTGCCCCTAATAATCAGAGAACATTTCATCCAAGGAAACCCCTTCGCATGAAACCTTTTCAACAACAAAAGAAGGCAGACACTTCAAGGATTCATGTGCCCATGACTAGAAATAATTTCATTGGTTATCCTTCTTCCAATCATTATTACAAAGCTTGTGAGTTGCCTCATAACGAGGAAGGTTGTGGGGTGTTTGCCCAAACAACCTATTTGTTCCCTTTGAACCATTCTAAAGATCTTTTCGAACAACCAAAGGGCAATCTAAATATGTTGTCTTTCACCAAGGATAACAACAGCCCACATGTGTATCAGTTCTCCAATAGTAAGGAGGTCAATTGACCAAAAGGATATTCCTTTAAATTCCATCCAGTTTGATGCATGCAAGAGCATAATTGTACTGAATAGCGTGGGTGTTCCTAGGGGAAAAATGGTTGCCTCCAAGGTCAACAATGCACAGTTTAAAGCAACAACCATGGTGGTTGAAATAACCAAGACTTATGCCAAAAGAAACAGGGTGGCAAGTGACCAACCAAGGAAGGTTACTACGCAAAATGATATCCAATCGTTGGCTACCCTAGAACACCATGATCCTTTACTTATACATAACTCAAGTTTATGTTTAGTGATTGAATTGTCGAATAAAAATTCCAGGACCACTTACAGAGTTAATTCGCTTGCCTAGAAAGAAGGAAGTTGATAGCAAGTTCCTAGGTTTGGGTGGTTCCATTGATCCATCAAATGATCATTCACAAGTATACTTCGGTATGAAAAAAGTTGATGAACCTCCTTGTTTTTACATTTTTTTTGTTGGTTAATGGTTTGGTGCTTCAAAATTGTATTTTGGATTCAGGAACCTCAATTAACATTGTGACTCTTGAAGTGATGGTTGAATTGGGATTAACAATTTCCAAACCAAATTGAAATGTGCAGGAACATGGGTTGCAATCGATAATTGAATCGGGGATGATGTCCATGTTCGATGGATTCTCTGGTTACAACCAGGTATTCGTATCAAAGGGCAATCGCCGACAATATAAAACTATTTTTATCACCCCTTGGGGGACTTATGCTTATGTTAGGATGCCCCTTGGTTAGATGACCGTTGGAACTACTTTCCAGCATGCTATGGATTTTGATTTTTCCAATTTCCTATATAAATTTCATAGTAGAATAACAGGATAATATCACTATGTTTTCAAAGAATAGGGATGACCATGTTGTGTGTTACAACTTATATTGTATGAGGTTCCATATTCTGATTTTCATCACATTGATGGAGATCTGCTACTAATACTCTTGGAGCACTATACCAACCTGGAGGGATATATCTTTATGGAGCCCCTTCTCTTCATTGCATTTGATCATTTGATGGAGATCTTTGATTAGGGGAATCTCACTTCTCCTTGGTTGGATGGTGATTGTGCTTGCTACTTGCTGGTCTTTTTACATGTGCTCGCCTTGTTGATCACCCTCGGATTGCCCTTTTAATGATGTGGAGTATATTATCTCATTATGGTGGTTAGGTATATAAGCTTATCTTTAATATGGATGATGATTCTATCCCCCCAAGGGGTTAGATGATGATGGTTAAGAGCTAATTGCTTCATGATGGTTGAAGTTTCCTAGTGACTTTTGCATCATGATGTGGTAATATTTGGAGTCACTAGGTGGGGTGTTCTACATAGTCCTTATATGTTGAATGTGTGATGGGGGACACACTTGATGGTTGTATGGGTTAGCCTTTTTGTTATGTCCTTTCTCTTATGATGTTGCTATGATGGGATGATTCATGTTGCCTTTTGAGATTTTCCTAGGTAATCCAACTTTATAATGTCAATTTTGTTAGACATCACCTAGGGTGGAATGTGTTTCATGATGTTAGTACCCTCATTGATATGTTATTTCCTAAGTTTGAGTTAGAGAGGGTGATTACACTTTGATTCAATGGTGATCTATTCTTTTCCTAAGGTTAGATTGTGATTTTTGACATAATAATCCCTAGGTGGTGGTACACTTTAGGTTGGGCTTTATGTTTTGTTGTTATCGTGGAAGGGTTTTGCTAGGGAGAACATCTTGTATTTACATGGTACAACACTTTATTAAAGTGCAACCCTCATTGGCACACATATTCATGGCGATTTAATCAATCGGTGACTAATTGGGAGGAGGACTATGGTTTTATTTCAGCATCAACGTTTGTGCACACATGTTGAGGTTGATTCAACTATTAAATGATTAAATTAATCTAATTTATCCAAATTAAGGTTAATAGCTTGGGCACCCTATTTTATATGTTTCCTTCTCACAATTTGAGTGGTTATTTAGACTCAATTGATGCTTTCTAGTGGTGCGCCCCCCTTCTTAGGCACAACTTTCAAAACATGTAATATTGTATTGGTATCTTAGAAAGGTTGGCACACTTCTCTAGGGCACACTCTCTTGGGTTGGTTGGACACTTTTATAACATGGCATATGGAGTATTATATTGATGAGTTCTAACCACCTTGGCACGTTCTCCTAGGGTGCACTTCACAAGGAGAATATTTTATGATTTGTTGGATGGTTGAGGTAGTTACATGGCACAATTTTCTAGGGTGCACCTCTCCTAGGTGCTCTCTCATCTTTATTGCATGGATATTTCAGCTACACTTGGTATCTTTGACCTTCAGTGGAGAGCACCCTCACCTTTTTTGACTTGGCATGTATATATTATTTTATTTGAGGTGGCTATGGAGGTTGTTATTGGGAGGCGTGTGGCGCATGAGGAGGCTCACACGTGTGACTTAGCATGCTCTTATACTTGGACTCCTTTTTATTTTTAGAAATTCTTCTTGGAGGGCACACATGTGGAAGATTTCTTCTTGCTAGTTTTTGGATATTCTTGGAGGGTGCACTTGTCGAGACATTTCTTACTATTCTTGGAGATATATATTTTATTATTTCATGGAGTTTAGACATGGTCAAAACCCTAATTCTCCCTTATCTCCTTGGATTTTCTTTGTAGAGATGGTCCACTTGCTATTTTAAGTGATTACTACATCTTTTCTTGTGGACCACTCCATCCACTTGGCATCTTGCACATTCATCCATGGAATTGGTTATCTGGGAATTCACACATTTGGAGTGATTGCATGCATGCACATTCTTGAAGGGCAGATTCCATGTGAACACTTGGCATTTGACTTTGTTTGATGTGTATTTTTGGTGGTGCACCTCCTTCATGAGCATTATTTCATGCATACAACTAATATTTTTGGATGAGGGTGAACTGCCTTTGAGAGGTTAATTTCCACATTATGTAACATGGTGAACCATGGATTTAGGAAAGACCTGACTACTCCATTATTAGGAGAGATCCCATGCACTTGCCCTCTTGAATTCATACCACTTTGACTCTATTTAAGCCATATATGGATTGGCTCTTGGTTTTATGGTTTCTATCTTCTTATTTCTTTCTCACACAATTCATTTTCTATTCTACTACCATCATTTGTTTTGCTAAGGCTAACTCTTCACAAAATCACCTGGAGCCATCACTCTATAGACTTAACAATTCTATCCTTAGGGAATCACCCCTTTATTTTGAGAAGAGCAAACCAAAGTGTGAGGAAGAGCTACTTAGGTGACAATGGGTAGCCTTCCTAAGTGCACAAAACAACCCCTTGATGCTTAGGACTTTACATCATATAGGGGCTTAGGACTTTATATCATATAGGGGTGCTAGATTTAGTTGTAACATTTTAGCGCCATTGGTAGGGATAAAGTCAATTTCTCAGATTGTGTAGTTTTGCTACATTGGTTTTATGAGTACTTGTCTTGAAGATCTCTTGTTCATATGGTGACTCCACATTTGATGGCTTACTTATTTTGGAGGTGAGGACAGCACGCAAACAATGGAAGAACTCACCTGGGTGATTCCACATTTCAGATTTTGGTATGAGGTATGACAATCATGCATATTTCAGATTTTATTCCAACCCTATATCTTACATTCTATATTGAAGTTTGGAGAAGAAAAGAGGCGTGGCCCCATTTTGCAAGGAATTTGAAGCAAAGTTCCTTGGTCCTTTAAATTTTTCATATATTCATGGACATCCACATGAGTTCCATTATGAATTATGGAAAAAGGTTGCTCCAAAATTCTATGAAAATCGAAATGATTTTCAATCTTTTGTTGCTTCTTTCATGGATTTAATTGAAAATTTTAATATTGTCCATGAAAATGTAATTATGAAAATGTTTGCACTTTTTTTTAAAATGGATGCAAGAAAATGGTATTGTAATCTCAATCCAAGGGAGATGTCCTCATTTTGTTCTCTCCTCATAGTTTTTCAAGAATTTCGAATTCATGTAGAAGATCAAATGGATGGATTAAACGATGCATTTCTTTAGGTTGAAATTTGTAAAGACAAGAAAAGGAAGTTGGATGATATGATGCTTGCATGTGGAAGGGACCCCTCCAAGACTCTTTTAGATGAAATAAAGTGTAAAATGGAAGCATTGATTTTCTTGATTAGTATGCTAGAACAAAATATGGTGTGCTAGACCAAGAAGAATTGATGAATGATTTGCATAAAATTATGGAAGATCCTATTGCATATCTACATGAAGACAAAGGTCATGTTGAGAAACTTTGTGTGGTTATTCCTCCGTGTGAAGAGGAAGAGGGCAGCCAAGAGAATGATACTAATAATGCAGATTTTGATCCTCTTGGACATCCATATATGTTGGAAAATATTTTCCCAGTGACATTTTTCAGCCATGAGTGACAATGGATATTGTAAATTTTTGGAACATGTGGGGCAGATTTTTGGGTAAGTTTGCAGAAATTTTCCAGCCATATATGTTCTCATTTTTCAATTGTTTCATGCATAAATTTTCAGCTGAAAACTATATTTTGGGCATTGATTTTTGTTTAGGACAACGTGCTTTTTGGATTGTCATATCTTGCAGAAATTTTCAACCTCCTTTTATGAAGAAAAATGTTGAAATTTGTTAGTTTTTAAAGCATGTTAGTGATGGTGAACGTACCAGAAATTTCCAACCTCTTTTTTCTTCAAATTTTAGTGAGTATGCATGTCATTTTTCAGCTGGAAATCATATTTTTAGGGCTGGAAATCATATGGGGCAACAAGATGTTGAGTGCAGATTGATGGCATTCATTTCCCGCCATGTATTTGTGATCAAAATTTCACTTCCAGATCTGAAATTTCATCTCATACTACAACTTCATGCTTAGAAGAGAACATTTTCTTGTTGGAGCAACCTACACCTTTAATTAGTGGAGGTGTGAATGATAATCTTATCGCAGAATATCCTTTGAAGAGACATTTTGCAAGCCATTTTTCAACCCTCTTTAACATTAAATTAAATTAGCATGTGCTAGAACATGCTACTCTTGTTCAGATTGTTATATTGGTTGTCATCTTTATAATGTAATTCCATTTTGCAACCATGATGTACTAGAGACTCCAACATATGATTATTGTTGAAATAATGTAACTGCAAAGTGTATTCTAATTATTATTGTTATATTATTCATTAGATCAATCCCCTATTGTGGATTGATCATGTCGGCTATTGTAAAAGACCAAATCCCCTTTTGCAGATTGGTCAAAACATAATTGTA
>ML781042.1:272465-288340 GCA_009831015.1 Picea engelmannii | reverse complement strand
AGGGCACAAAACTAGCGCCTTGATGCTTAGGACTTTACATCATACGACCATGCTAGATTTTGTTGTAATAGTTGTGCATTTACGCAAAATTCTTGACAAGTGCAAGTCTTTGGCCATATCTTTGAATCAAAAAAAGTTTGTTCTAGGGGTTTTTAAAGGCAAGCTTTTGGGGCCTATTGTCTCAAAAAAGGGTGTAAAGATTGACCCTGAGAGGGTGAAGAGTATTCAAGAAATCCCTTAACCTAAACTAAGCAAGCTATTCACTCTTTCCTTGGTCGCATTAATTTTGATAGGCTTTGGTTCCTAATTTTGCGGATATCATGCAGACCATACCGGACATGATGAAAAATGACCATAGTTTAAAGTGGAGTGATGAAGCAAAGAGAGCATTTGTTTATATCAAGAAAGCTTTGAGTCAAGCTCTGATTCTAATCAACCGAGATTATGGTAAGGATTTCACTTGTTTTCATTTGCTTCTGACTTTACCATGGTTGTGGTGTTATTGCAAAAGAACCAGCAAGGAAGTGAGAAGCTAGTTGCCTTCATGAGCAACGCACTTCAAGGAACAGAGTTGGTCTATGCCTCAATGGAGAAGCAGTTTATGGTTGGGACCATATCTTAATGATGCAGTAGTTGATCCCAACACATTCTACCCTATGGACCTAGATGGAGAGAGAGAGCCAATGCTAGTCAATGGGAAAGGCTTGAAGTTGTATTTCCATTAAGGTTTTATTGATTTAAAAAAAATGGTGAACTTTGGAGTTTTAACAAGATAGTTACCACCCTCCCGTGTTACTTTCTTTTCGTTGGTTTCTTTTCAGTTTGTTGCTGTCATTTTCAAATAACAGTTTTTCTCATCCTTTCTTGCTTTAGGTCAGCTAGTAGTTTAGCTTCCTTCATAAATAAATGATTCGCATATACATAGGTTTTTACTTCCCTTATTTCCTTTCACATTTAATGAAAAGTTTTTCATTTTGAGTCAAACCCTTGAGTATGATGTCACAAAATCGTTAGCATTGACATGATGCTTAGTCTAGATCAAGCCTAGATGAGGTCCCCATTCTTTCCACTACGTGAGTATTGAGTCTATTAGGTATGGGTAGTGTTGAAGAGACAATAGGATCAATCTTGACTCACTAGATGCTTTAGTCTCTTCATTTATTGCATTGTGTCGTCTTTGTTGGTTGGTCAACTTCTCATGCAGCCTTAGGGGTATGGTGCCATCTTTTTGTACTTCCTCGTTTCTGCTTCGTGTTGAGGAAAAGGTTTTCATTATTTCCTTCCTCCTCGCAAACCATTCCTCATCGACTCCGATGCATCATCTAAGGGGTGATCCAGAAGCTAGAGCACCTTCATGGTCGTTAGCCTCATTACCAGTCACCTCGCATTCAACAAGACTGGTCTTCATTGGGTTTTCATTAGATGAGTTTGGTAAATGTTTGATTTTAGATAACTATTCACACTGACGAGCTTTGCTTGTACCTTACGACCCATTAGCCTCATTGGTGGGTTCCTTCACACCTAGCAGGTTTTTTCCTTATTGGCATATGACTGGGTGGCTTTCTCCCATTTGTCAACTTCACCTCATTTTCTAGTGGGACGAGCGAATAGATAGGTGGGTTGTAGGTTGCGGATGTGAATGGGCATGTATGGTTGGGTTCTCAATACAGTAGATCAACTGAGGCACCATGCATTTGACTCCATTGCCCAATGGATTGGCACAATTGTCTATAGGCCGGATTTTTCGATAATTTATAGTTGCAGAGTACAGAGATCCTAAGGATATCAACATCCCATAGTAGAATATTGTCCCCTTGAGTCACCATTGTTAACCCCCAAGTTTGCTTGCACAACTGGAGAGTCAAGATCTAGCTAGCTTTCATCAGGGCAATGTTGAGTGACAAGTGCACCAAGTTTCACAATGATCAGAGTTCATTCCAGACGCATATTCATCAAATTTGGGGGAAATCGCTATTTTTACCAATTTTCCTAGTTTCTGGGAGCCAGAGTTATTAGGTCTACATGTTAGAGTTGAACACGTGTTGTTGATCCTTGTGAGCTCAAAACACCAATGAGCTTTTTTTGGGTAACACGCCAACATTTTCATGACACTACTATTTTTAGCAATTGGGGTTTCAAGGCTCGCATGTCGATTATGAGCATATACTTGGATTCATTGCGAAAAAATGAGTATGATAAGACTGATTTCATTGACATGCAAGATTCTCTTATTTTTAGCAATGCCTATTTTTAGGTGTGTTATAGTTGCCAGCGGCTCGTAGCAGTTCCCTTTGTTTTCCATCTTTCCTATTTTTTAGGATTCAACATGCTATTTTCGGCATGGCTATATTTAGTAATTTCTATTTATGGAAGGTACATGGTGTGATATCATGGTTCCAAGAGTGCAGTGGGTGGTTTCCAGGATTCCAACAAGTTAAGGATGATGAGTCAAGTGGAGCGTTGAGCATGTGGATTGTTCTTCCATATGATATGTGGTAGCTAGTTGAAAGGTTTCCATTTGTGTGGTTCTAAATTTGACTTTTGCCAAAACCCTAAATCTATTTCCCTAGACCCTAAGTTGTGTTGTTATTGCTTGGTCGACTCATGTGAAAGACCAAAACTGTAACTTGCCTTATTAAATTTACTTGATATATTGGTTGTCATCCTTGTTAATTTTCACTTTCCAAAAACCCTTATTCGATTTGCTAGTTGGTCGATATCCTTGCATGTGAGATGAGTATGAAACTTTAGTACGCCTAGATATTTTTTCGAAGCCCAAAATCCCAATTCACTTGCTTATCCATATTGAGTACTTTTGCTAATTTTGCACAGCTAAAAGCCTTAAATAAAGTTGCTATTTAGAGCTTTAAGTCAAATTTCTCATACTATTTAGAGCTTTAAGTCAAATTTCTCATACTAATTCTGTCAGGCCTGAAATCTAGAGTTCGACCTCCATTGCATGTTGGTAAGACCCCAATTCGACCTCATTTATTATTGGCAAGTCCTTTTGGTATTCTTGAAACTTTACCTTCAAGGGAAATTCACTAGAATGGGATATTATTGGCAGGTTTTAATCTAAAGATGATGTTTCCTTCTCAAATCAGCATGCAATTGTGAGTGACACTTAGTAAGGGACAGATGTGAGCAATTTCTAGCAGTTTGGGTGTCTATTTTGGAGATTGGTCAAAGAGGAAATTCTGGAATAAATCTTTTCTAGCAATTTATCACAAGGATATGCCTAGGACAGCATTTTACCTCAGGAAATCAGCATTGTAGAAGAGTACCTCTGCTAGGTGCCATCTATTTTATCCTTTCCAGCATCCAATTATGGAAAATTCAGTGTGGAGGTTATTATTTTATGCAAGCCGTCATTTATACTTGGAAAAAGCAGCAGCTACAGGATGACACTAACAGATTAGAGCAATAGCAATCATTCAACAGCAGATTTATCTACAACATATTGCTCAAAATCAGCACTGAGACTTCCCATTCTACATGAAAGTCAGAGTATTGATGTGAAAGGACAGATCTATTGGTAGCAGGTTCCTCGAGCAGTGATGGTCTCAAAGCAAACTCTGTACGCTTTTGAGATGAATCAAGTCTTTTGGACATTGTTCCATGCAGCATGTTTGTGATAAGGAATTTACATAGATTTTGTTAATGCGGGTCAGCTACTCCTTAATGAAAACAAGTTACAGCAGAGGGAAGAGAGTGCATGAAAATAACATGGAATTTTTTTGAAAATGAACTGCACACTTCTCTTTACCTCCAATTCAGGCCTCATCACATTGCTGTTTGAAAGTATAGGCACTTGTAAGTCAAGCAACTCTCCATTAAATAATGAAGACCAACCTTCTGTGACTGGTTACGTGCAGCCATCCTCTAGACCACCACCAGCAGCAGAGGAGGTTAGCAATGTACTCGAGAATGATGTCAGGTGCAGATTAAATCAATTTAAAGAACAGTAAATCAAATAAGGAAGTGTGTGCCTTGTTAAGCATATAATTTACTATTTTTAGCACGCCTTATCCCATTATAATCTTGTCCTGAGGTCATGCACGTGCATACTATGACATTGGAGGTTTTCTTTGTTGGAAATTCACTTTATTTAATTGGCTTAAGTGCATGCACATGTTGGGAAGAAGATTCGATGGGCTGTTTGGGTTGGTGTATTTCTGGAAAGATGACAATTTAGTGATAGTTGTGACTCTATGAGCAGGTGCATGCCTTATCAGTCAGTCGCCAGTGTATCCATGCATCGAAAATAACCTTGGATTTGTTATTTTTGTGTGATTGGACAGCAGGCCGAGTTCCCTATTTTCAGCAGTCTTTGTCTGGAGAGTAGACTGTCTGATCACCAGCATACATGGAGGGGGAAGCTCAAGTTTCTTTCCATGCACAGCTAGGGTGTAATTGTGCTTTGACATCTTGATCCTATAAAGACAGTATGAAGAGGACAGAAAGGGAGAGAAATTATTGAGTGAACAGTCTACACTCGAGCCTTCACCCATCCATTTCCCAGCCTTTATCTCATTGCAGCCTCCACTTTGTGCAGTGCTTATTATGCAGCCAGTCTTGTATTTGTCACCATGATACAAACAATCCTTTGCTTAATACAATAATAATAATAATATTTTTAAGGTCACGGCCAAGCCAGACACCAAATTGGTGTATGAGACCCCCTTGTTTGTGGGACAAGGGACCCCCTCTGCGCAGCGATTTTACTGCTAAAGTCTACAGAGTATTGTTAAAATTAATGCAGCTGCAAGCCATTCTCCGGGAGGATGGAAAAGACCCTAGTTGAGATCTCGGGCCCCCAGTACACTCCTGGGGTTCTTGGTTTGGGACCAAGCAGTTAGAGCCATGGAAAAAGGCCCTAGAGAGGGCCCCCAGTGTATTGTTGAGGTTCTTGGTCAAGGACCAAGCAGTTTGATGATGTAAGTCCCTAGATATGTTCTAGGGCCCCTGGATGTGTTCCAGGGAATCCTTGCTCGGTGCTTGGATTGATCCTTGGTTGTGTACCTTGGTGGATAAGACACTAGTGGTGATCTAGGGCCCCCGGATGTGTTCTGGGGTAACCTGATCTGGGACCAAGCAATTCTTGGTCAAGGACCAAGCAGTTTGATGATGTAAGTCCCTAGATGTGTTCTAGGGCCCCTGGATGTGTTCCAGGGAATCCTTGCTCGGTGCTTGGATTGATCCTTGGTTGTCTACCTTGGTGGGTAAAACCCTAGTGGTGATCTAGGGCCCCCGGATGTGTTCTGGGGTATCCTAGTCTAGGACCAGGTGGTTCTTGGTTAAATGCCAAGACAAGATGATGTGTGATCTTCTTCTCTCTCAGGATGTTCCATGAGACCTAGGAGCGGTTAAGAAGAAGGACATGATCACATCAGTGACATTCCTCTTATGCTTGGATGATAAAAGCTTATAAGTTATCCTGAGACTTATGTGGACATCTTGCCATTGAAGAAGACCCCTTTGACTTTGTCTTGTTGCCTCCCCTTGCTTGGGCCACGTCCTTCTTAATGTTTATTGTGGTGTTGGTATTTTCTAGTCACTTTGACTTGTTGACTTTCTAATTAATATTTTTATTAATTAAAATATTAATTATTTTTATTTTGTTTTTAATTGGGTTTTAATTAACCCTAAAAGGTAGGGTTAATTTATTTACCCCTAAACCCCTTCCTAAAATATAAAAAGAACCTCGCCCCTCACTCTCTCATTCATTTCTTCCACACACACTTCCCTTGGTCTGATTTTCGCTGCGGCTACTCTTTTTCAGTTTGGTCTTTGTGGTGCAGCCTTCTTGGGCTTTCTCTCTCTTGCTGATTTGAAGCTTCTTGTGCTGGTGTAAGGGTACGGCTGACCTGGTTCTAGTCTTCTCTTGCTGGTTAACGTGAAGCAGCCCTCTCCTCTTGCTGTCTAAGTACTGCGGCCCTCCTCTCTTGCCATCTTTTAGGGTGCGGCCTCTTCCTTTGATCCGGATTCTGGAACAGTGCCACGGCTCTCTCTTTAGCAGATTGGACCTCTCCTTGGTAGCTGGTATAGGGTGCGGCCCTCTCTTGCAGACCCTAAGGGTCTTTCCCAGGCTGCCATGTGTCCTGATGGTACTGTCATATTCTTGAGCTGCTGCTGTCTCCTTTGGTGCCACCTATGCTGCTGCCCCTGCTGTTTTGATTTGATCAGTTTTTTGTCAAGGCTGTTGTACATGGCTTTTCTTTTTGACAGTAGTGTCCTTGCCTCAGCCCCTAATTTGCTTTGCTGATTAAATTTTCTGATATTTACCCTAAAGTCTTCTTCGCAAATTCTGTCCACAAGATCATGATGGAGATCTACCCTTGAGGATTTGATCCATGATCAATATAGCTTTTTCTGAGCATACAGAAAAGAGGACAGCAATAAGTACATCAGGTAAATCTATTCTTTATTTTTGGCTAAGGTAATGCTCAGATCTGTTTTTGCTAATTGTGTTCTTTGTTCAAGTTAATGCTCAGAATTGTTTCTAGTTATGTTACTGATCAGATCTGTTCATGTTTAGTAATTATTTCTGTTATTGAATTTACATCAGAATTTGTAAATTGATATTGCTGATTGTTGATTCTAACTACAGTAGTAAACAAAAGTTAAAAGATATTTCTGTTTTTGTTTTCCATTAAATTCTAACAGGTATGAAGAGGGCAGAAAGAGAGAGAAATTATTGAGCAAACAGTCTACACTCGAGCCTTCACCCATCCATTTCCCAGCTTCTATTTCATTGCTGCCTCCACTTTGTGTAGTGCTTATTATGCAGCCAGTCTTGTATTTGTCACCATGATACAAACAATCCTTTTCTTAATATAATATTATAATAATAATATTTTTAAGGTCACAGCCAAGCCAGACACCAAATTGGTGTATGAGACCCCTTTGTTTGTGGGACAAGGGACCCCCTCCGTGCAGCAATTTTACTGCTAATCTACGGAGGTATACATACCCTACCCCCCTCTGGATTTGAACCTGTGACCTCCAAGGAGGAAACACATGTTCTTAACCATTAGGCCCACTCAGGTTGTATTATTCCGTGTTTTTACAGTTCTTTGAATCTCGTGGTTGAATAATCATGTTTTTGTTAGTGGTATGTGTGGCCTTAGTGCCCTTATTTTGATTTTATATTCACTTAAGGTGCATATCTGTCTCTTTTTTTTCATTCATAGTTGTAACTTTTTTATGAAGTTGAATCTCCCTCATATTATTTGATTGAAAATTGTCTTGTGTCCTTGGTTGCTTGCACGCATATCGAGGACAAATATTTCTTGTGCTGATCACTTGTGCTAACTACACAGATTTCAGCCCCTGTGACTGGAAAGGCACCAGTCCAAATGGAGGAGTAATTAGCAATGACCTTAGTCTAATTGCTCATAGTTATTTCACATGTTTGCTCTGACCAGATCTATGAGATAACACTGCCAAACAAGCTTCACATACACCTCATTCTACTTGAGCTTTTGGTAAACCTTGTACCATACTCTTCTTTTTCAACAGATAGAGATTAAAGAAGTTGAGATGCCCATATCTTTCATGCCACCTCTTATTTTCAAACTTTTTACCTAAAATGAAAGACTATTCTTTCTTTACTATGGATTAAAATCTGTATAGATTATTTGTTCCAATACCTCTGGCTATCACTTCGTTATAATTTTCTTTGATTAAACATTGCTTTTTGTGGAAAAAATTTACATAATTTTCATTGCAATAACATTCTTAAGTTTTTCAGATGTGTGAACTAAAAGTTTCATAGGTATCAGATCTTTTCCTTCCACCTTCTGTGAACTATCATAAACAAGCACAATATCATCAACATTACAACTTTCAATTTTGGAGAACCACTCCTATCTATCTAGCATGTGTTTGTTAGTGCCTAAATCTAGATACCAACACTCTGGGATTCATCTGAGTGTGTCTTCAAAAACAAAAAATTATTCTCTTCTTCAATGAATCGCACTGATCTTTCGTTCTACCTCTTCCTTTCTTTGTGTTTGTATTATTTTCATTCCTTTGTTGATCTCTCTATTTCTTAAAGCATTCTTCTTCAACTTGACCACTATTCCCACAACATTTGCAATGTTTTTGTGTATTCTTATGATTTGAACCAGAATTAGCATGAGACATGCCTTATACAAGGAGATTATTGTCTCCTCCTCTGCCGTGTACATCTCTTTTGTGTCTGCCTCTACCACAACATCTTTCCCTATATTTAAAAGCTCTATCTATTCATTGGTATTCTCCTGCATTCAATTTATGTTCCTCCTGCTGAAGAACCCCTACAATCTCATCATATGAACGAAAGACTATCTTGGGAAATACACACAATGTGGTCATAAAATTTCCAAGTAACTTATTTAGATGCAACATCGTTATAACGTCATCATCTGCATTTTTTTTTCCAACTGCATTAAGTTGCTTTAGAATTTCCTCAAGCCTCTTGTTAGACTGACAATTTTTCATTTCATACTTAGGCTCTCAAAATTATTTTTCTGAGTTTGTCTTTTGTGTCATTTTCACCTTGCAACTTATTCCATGTTTCAACAGCGTCTCCGATGTCTTGAATGTTAGACAATAGTTCATCTAAAATTCAAAATGTGAGAATCACAAGTTCTCTTTTACTTATCTTTAAATATACATTCATCATTGGACTTGGTTTCTATGTTTTCCTATGATGAGATCCCAAAAATCCCTGCACATCACAGGGTTTGCATTCTTTGTTTCTAGTTCAGATAAGTCTTCTCAATTAACTTGTGAGAATTCATAATCAACATGTAACCAACAGTTTTCAAAAGGTACAACCAAAGCATTGTTATATTCAAAATCGTTATGGTCTTCAAAATCTTGACTGTATTTACTATTTACATTAATTTTCAACCATATAAGGGTGTGGCCACTCCTCACAGCTCTTCCACCAGGGAATAAACCCATTGGCTGCAAATGGGTCTACAAGGTCAAGTACAAGGCACTTGGTACCCTGGACAATACAAAGCAATAGTGAATGAAAAAGGGTTTTGTAATGTTCCCAAGCCAATTTTTTCGCTTGGAACACTAACTGCTCACTGTTTAACTGATATGTGTGTGTTTGCTTGCAGGTTTACTTCTTGAGTTATGTCTTAGGGTTTGTAGATTCAGTTAACAAGCATATGACATAGATCTGAAGATATAGCAGTGGAAATACAAGATATGACAAGCAACACCAGATATGGAACCAAACAGCATAGATATGACCTTTATAGATATAATAAGAAAGAACCTGATACAATAAGGATGTAGATCTGGAATAACATCAAATAGATCCAATAGATAAGATATGAGCTGCTACAAAATGCTCTGGATAAGAAGATGTAAGCCTCCAAAGGCTGAATACAAGATGAAGACCAATACAAGAAGAACCAGGGTCAAGTCCAAACCCCCCTGGCTGAAGGTACGCCCTCCTGAATAGCTGTGAAGATCCAATATTTCGACTTAGCTGCTGGAAGCCTCCAAATGGCACCAAACTCTGCAGAATGATAGATCAGGGTAAGTAAAACCCCCTCCTGAAGCCTCAAGCCGAAATGTCCAAGTCTGCTCCTCCAAATGTTGAATCCTAAAGTAAAACTGTGCCCTCCTGAATATCGTCAAACCCTAATATTTCGGCCATGTTGAAGAAGACCTCCAATCACTGTGAAACTCTACAGGATGATAGATCGGGCCAAGGGAAACCTCCTGGTGAAGTCTCAAGGTGAGATCTGGAATTTTACTCCTCCAAACTGAATAGATCTGAATCTCAATAGTGCCCTTCTTCTATCCAAGTCGTGCCAATGCTCTAGGAAATCATCTGGCAAGAATAGCTCTCTCAAAATGCACTAGAACTGATGATCAAGGCCCTGCAAGAAAAACCCAAGTGCTAGAATGTCCAAAAGCCCTGCCAATCTCTTGGATCGAACTTCCTTCAAAGAATAATGTGCCCCCTTGCTGAAAACCCTCAAGGGTACGGCCTGTGGCTGTCCTGGATGAGTGATGGTAACTGTAGTTGTTGTAGAATGGTGTGGGTAGAGTATTGCATCCCCGAGACCAAGCTTGGAACAAGATAGGTGGAATCTTTCACCACTGAGTTGTCCTCTAGGGTTTGTTTTCTCAAAACCCTCAAAATTGTGTGCTCAAGAACCCAAAAGCAATTTGCAATAATAATCCAAGATGAATGAGAGGTGCACCCTTGCCTTTCCTTTATACCTCCAATTTGTTTCTTTGTTGAGTTAGTTAACCCCTAGGGTTAAATCCTAACTCAACCTCATGTGTTCTATTTCTTCATTGAGTTACTTTTCACTTTTCAAGTCAACTTCATATTATAACGTTGAGTTTAGATGACTTTTCCCCATGCTACATGAGACTATAGTCTAGTGGGGATGACTAGACTACTGAGTCTCTCCAACCCTCTTCATTAAGAGGTGGGGGGCATTACAGATTTTCTCGGCGAGAAGGCATTGACTATGAAGAGACCTTTGCTCCTGCCGCAAAGATGGGCACCATCCAAGTTGTTCTAGTCATGGTAGCAAAGTTTGGCTAGAAGGTCCATCATATGGAGGTAAAGAGTGCCTTCCTCAATGGAGATTTGCAGGAAGAGGTCTACATGTACCAACCACAGGGTTTTCAAGTTTCAAGGAAGGAGCATCTCGACTGCAGACTGAAGAAGGCTCTATATGGTCTGAAATAGGCAACCAGGGCATCGTACATCAAGATTCACCGATACTTGGATGACATGAGTTCCAACGGAGTTCTTCAGATTCCAATATGTATGACAAAAGAGTCAATAATGATATAATCCTTTTGGTCCTTTAAATTCCAAAATATATGCCAAAAGAGTTGGTAATGATATCATCATTTTGGTCACATATGTAGATGATATCATTATTATAGGTAGTGAGGAAAGTGCTATAGAACAAATCAAATCCAATATGAGCAAAACTTTTGAGATGACTAATCTAGGCCTCCTACACTACTGTTTAGGTGTAGAAGTTTGGCAAAAAGGTAGCAACATTTTTGCCTCACAAACAAAATATGCCAGGAGTTTGCTCGACACGTTCAGAATGACAAATTGCAAAATCTTGTCTACAATTGTGGAGAAAGGGTTGAAACCTACGACCAAGACTGACTCTAAGGCAATTAATGAGTCAGCATACAAGCAACTAGTGGGCAACTTGATATATCTTGCAGCCACTAGACCCAATTTGAGTTTCACTGTGAGCTTCATTTCCAAATTCATGACAGTGCCAAAGATAGAGAATTGGACTGCAGCTAATCAAGTGTTGAGATATCTGAAAGGGATACTTGTCTTTGACTTTCTGTACAACATAAGTAAAAGCCCTCAACTATGTGGGTATACAAATTCAGATTGGGTAGGTTCTGTCGATGATAGAAAAACAACTTTTGGATATGTTTTCGGCCTTGGCACAGGTGCAGTCACCAGCAAGAAGCAGCATGCAATAGCACTGTCATTGACAAAAGCAGAATATCGAGGAGCAGTGAAAGGAGCAAGTGAGGAAGTTTTGCTTAGGAGGAGCTTTCAGATATGCAGATGCAGCAAACAAAGCCAACATCCCTGTTACATGACAATCAAGGGGTGATCAAACTTGCCAATAATCCAATCTTCCACAAGCGTACCAAACATGTTGATATACATTACCACTTCATCAAACAGCTTGTAGAGGATAGATCTATCGAGCTGAAGTACTATCTCACAAAGGACCAAATTACAGACATTCTCACCAAGTCTTTGGGTCCTAAAAAATATGTAAAATTATGAGATAAGCTTGGTGTAGTTAGTAGATTGTGTTGAGATTTGGATACCTTGGAAAGTGGTCCCCTTGAGTTATTGAGTGTCTAACTCAAAGGGGAAAATATTTGACCCTCACCACTTTACTTTATGTTATAAAGTCAAAGTGACTTTATTTCACTTTAGTCACAAAGTGACTTTAATAACATAAAGTAACTTAGGAACTTAAGATAAAGGGGAGATTTAATCTAAAGCCTTCATATTGGTTGGCCTATATCTAATATTGGCCATTGGTTTCCTAGGTTAGCCTAAGGATGAGGCTAAAGGAGAGGAAAGGAGGAAAAAGGCATTTTTTTGTTCACTTGAGAGAGTTGAGTGAAGGCAAAGAGGAGAAGAGAAGAGATTTTGGAGAGGACGGCGTGCCTTTGAGAAGGAGGGGGGCAAGGCAAGCATGAGAGCGCATCTTGAGAGGAGACGTGCATGCTAGCTTGAGGGCGCACTTGTGGAGAGTAGGGGCACATTTCTTGAGAAGAGGAATGGTGCATCTAGCTAAACAAGTGAGGTGCACTTGTGAGAAAGCAAGGCAAAGCAAAGGAGGAGGGCGCACCTAGTTTGGGCACAAGCTTCAAGGAAAACAGGCAAAGCAAGGAAAGGGGTGCTAACTCCAAGAGGGGCACAAATCCCAAGGAGGGTGCAAGTCTCAAGGAACTCCAAAGCCAAGCTCAAGAAGGAGTTGGTTATTGTATCAGGGTCCTTTGTATTATTTCCTTGTTACTATTTTAGCTTGAGATCTCCATAATAAAATTTCTCTTCTAACTGGTTTTCCCCATGGGGGTTTTTCTAAGGTCATGTTGACCAAAAATTCATGTGTAAAAATCTTGTAGTTTGCTTATTTCTTTATCAGCATTTAGGTGTAAAGATCCTAGAGGAGTATTTTATGTTTTAATGCATGTTAAAGGATAACTGTGGACAGAAAAACTATCCTTATTAAACCCTTCAACAAAAGGCATTAAAAGAGCATCAAATAAAAAGCTTAAGGGCAGATTCAGTGGGCAGAAAAATCAGAATTGGTAGCTGTCTTAAAACAGCAAGAAAACCAACCTGTACTTACCTTGAAAACTGTGCCCAGCAAGAGATCAAGGACAAACCTGTTGGGCAGCCTTAGGAACATCAAAAATCTTCATGGTATCAGAGCCAAAGGGCACAAGAGTTGGCTGATATAGTTTGCAAACAGTTGGCAGATTTTTGTCTCACCTAGACAGCAGTTGGCATCAGTTTTGCTTGGTCAGTTTAGCATCAGATGGCAGCCATGTTCGTGGCATATTTGAGGGTGGAGGATTGGCTAGCGGGGGCTAGCAACTGGTCTCCGTGGAAGGCTAGGATTGATCTTGGAGGAACTTGAGCTATGGGATATTGTGGAAAATCTTGTGGTTCCTCCTACAGATGCAGTTCTCTTGGCTGAGTTCCAGAAGAGGAACATCAAGGCCAAGAGGACTATCCTTGTTGCAGTGAAAGACCATATCATTCCTCATGTATCTAGTAAGGACTTTGCATTTCAAATGTGGCAGTTCTTGTGTGGTCTTTACCAGAGTCCTAACCAGAACCGGAAGATGGTGCTCCAGAAGAAGTTAAGGAGCACCAAGATGACAAAGACTAATTCAATTACCTCATTCCTCACGAGATTTTCTCAGATTCATGATGAGTTGGCAACGGTTGGCGAGATAGTGGATCCATCTGAGTTGGTGAGGACGGCCTTAAATGGCTTCTCCAAACCTTGGGAGAGTTTTGTACAAGGCATCATGGCTAGAGAGCATATGCCCAGTTGGGAGAGGCTTTAGGATGACTTTGTACAAGAGGAGCTTAGAGTTGGATCAGGATCTACTAGTCAGCAACATGGTGGGGATGATGAGGGTGATCTTTCTCTTTTGGCAAAGGGCGAGAAGAAGATCAAGAAGGGTCCCAAGGGTGGGGCCAAGTAGCTGTAGAGACTCGAGAGGAGGTGAGCAGCAGAAGGATA
The DNA here is from genome assembly GCA_009831015.1 of Picea engelmannii. Classification (NCBI taxonomy): domain Eukaryota; kingdom Viridiplantae; phylum Streptophyta; class Pinopsida; order Pinales; family Pinaceae; genus Picea; species Picea engelmannii. The sequence continues at coordinate 274,547 of ML781042.1, read as the reverse complement.
TGAGCAAAGTTAAATGCTTTGCTTGTAACAAGATGGGGCACTATGTTAGACAGTGTCCCAACAAGAAGAAGAAGAAGAAGTAGGGTAGTACAACAAGGACAGCCGAGGAGGACGAGTTTCCTCTCAGTTTGAGAGGAAGTGTTCCTTGATTGTTTGTTGCTTGACAGTTGAATCATCATCCCGCATATGGTACATAAACAGTGGAACATCCAATCATATGTCAGGTGTCAGAGAGCACTTCACTGATCTCAGAGATCCAGAGATCCAGAGATCAAGTTGGAGATAGTGCTTGGAGATGACACCATAGTTAGGGCGACTAGGCGTGGCACAGTTTAGCCACACATTTACCAAATTTATCTAGCTCTTAGCCACATATTTACCAAATTTATCCTTAGGTCTTTGAAAAAAAAGGGGGCCCTTGGCCATTGACAACTCAAAAATCCAATTGAAGAATATCTACAACAAATTTGAAGAAAACCATAAATTGGGAAAATAGAATTTTGCTACAAAGATAAAATTAAAGTTGTTAGCAAATAAATTGAAAAGGGTATCTACTACACTGAATGAGATGTGGGTAAAATTTGTCAGGGGAGAAATTGAAGGAGATTTACACACACCCGATAGGATAATCTGCCCACCATTTGGTATAGTTGTTTGCATATCAAGGAAAACTAAGAGTTGTCGCCACCAAATTAAAATTACCTGTCAACAATAAGAGGACCACACCATTAAGTTTTGACTACTTATGTCGATCGAAGGAATTGCCTAAAACAATTTTGTTATCAAAAAAAATCCTTTGGAAACCATGGAAATCAATGGGAATCGTCTAATATGCAACAATAGTCTGTCAGAAAAATTAGTTGCATCAATACATTGTCGGAATAGTTCAAGGGATATCTAGACAAATTCTTGGCATTACTCCATCTATATGTTCCGCTCTGAAATTGCTATCAAAGAGAACTGCACAAATTGTGTCTGTCATTTTCTTATAAAACAAGCCATCATTTGACCCTTGATCAAATTATTAAACCTTGGAGACTGTGAAGTAAAATCATGGAGTCGTGTCTAATGATTATATCTACGAACCTACTTTATAGTGCTCAAGAATTAAAGCATCGTGCCTTCCCAAAGTGAAAACTACCAAACAATAGGATGCTTGCCATTGAAATCGTGGGAAAAAGTTGTAGTTAGATGGTCGCACATGAGTGATAAAAGAACGAACGGTGTATCAAATATCCAGACTTCCATTCTTTTTAAAGAATGGTTTTAAGCTCGATTCATATTAAAAAAGGGGGGATGTCGTATAATGCCATTGAACATATATAAAGGTGAAGTAAATCATTATAAATGTGACCTACTAAAAAGACAAAAAGTCCTCAATTAGTTATACTAAGGGGTACACTAAAGATATTACATAAGTTTTGAGGAAGGATATAATATTACCTAGGTTTCAAGGAAGGATATAAAATCAAAGTGGTATTAAATTTTAAGTATCTATCTCTTAAAAAAGAAAAAAGAAAAAAAGGTTTATCATATTATGAAATTGAGGTATAAAAGTCATTTGAGAAATTAATAAAACATCTTAAAAATGGACTTTTATTAAAAAGGAATTCCCTAACTGTTCTACTTTTTAGACCTATTTTGGTCATATATTCACTAATTTTGGTCATATGTGGATCCAAAAACTGGAACAGTTGGACTACTATTAAAAATAAAGAAGGTTTCTTTACAAAGGTGCTTCAACCTCGTGCTTCTAATTATTAACACTTAAAGCGATTATTCAAGAAAAAGAGATTAACATCCTTATTGGTCTTAACCACTTATTGGGCCCGAAATTTTCCAAGCAAAATGTCGCGACATTTCCGACATTTTGAATGTGTCGCGACACATTCATTAACTCGCGAGTTTTTGAGAAAGTGTCGCAAGTCGATGGAAAGTGTCAGCCTACTAGGTAAAGCCGCGGAAAAAGTGCACATGAAGGGGGTTTTAGAGGCCGCGGGTTGCCTTTTTTGGTCATTGTTTCATTTCTAAAGTGTGAGAGAGCTAGAGAGGTGTGAGGGAAGTCATTGTGCATCTATCCAA
>ML781042.1:248801-269107 GCA_009831015.1 Picea engelmannii | reverse complement strand
CCGAGAAGTTACATTCCGGACCCTCGTCGACACTTTCCCCGACACGACATATACAACATTGGTCTTAACCATAAGGAAAATTACATTAACGTCAACTTGGCAAATCAATTATTAACTCCAAGCCTAAGTATAATCAAAAGGAAAAATATGAAATTAAGGACTTGCAAGTAACAATTGATGATTATAAATACAAATCCCATATCAATGTTACAACTATGTATAAAAAAGAGGTTAACATAATTCTAGGTTCAACCTAGCTGGAAAAATTGGCTACCTTCATCTTAAACATGGAGAAACGATTTTTGGCATTCTCCTATAAGAAGAAGATGAAGATAGCATTGCAGTATGTTATAGTGAAGTCAGATTCAACACCACCCTCATCAAAAGAACTTAAAGATGTCTCTCGAGGGTGATCCTTCAAGATAATCAAAAATGAGTAAAAAAAATGCCAAAAGAAATGGACAAATTTATCACATATAAAGACAGAAATTCCTCGCCTTAAGAATCATAGTCGAAGTTTGATTGCACATATTAAGAAGTTAAAAAGTAAAAAGAAGTTGCAACAAGAAATGCTTGAACAACTTACCTACAAGGAATCTATGATCGAAAAAGATACAATAACTGACTCTAGTGAAATACAAAAGTCATTAGACCTAAAAATCTAGAACTTTGAGAAGGAAACCAACATAAAAACAAGACATAAGATACAAGGATGCCTTATTGTCACCCTAACTATAAAAGTCATTGTATTATTCAATAAACTAATCAAAGACAAATTCAATATGAAAAACTTATTGGAGATCCTATTTTGTTGAAAAGAATCTCAAGTGTGGAATCTTATCATATCCCAAATCATAGAATTTGTCACCACACAGTTTTGCAAAAAATTGAATTAGGGTGGTCTGACCCTTTCATAATACAACAATTATGCCCGACGCTTTGTAACTCATATCATCTCATGTCATCAACCATCACAGCTTCAAGAACAAAGAACTATGAGAAGGCATTACAAGCCAGAGCAAAGACAAAACATTTCCATAAATGCTTCAAGGACAAAGCATCTTTGAAGGGATAGGCAACGTAATAGACAAAATATATAAATAAATATTAAATAAAAGATAAATAATAATAATATACTAATACACGACTAAGGGTCATAACCCTTCACTATAACCTTTCACCTCGTGACCTATCAATGTACATATATACCATCACGTAGGTCATTGTAAATCATTTATCTCTCATATTACATATTCCATACATTATTTTAATTTGTATGGATTCTTTTATGTTATCCTATTTATTTTGGATATTCAATTTATGAACTACGTTGTTCATTTTAGAAATGATGATGTTCAAAGGGTGTGACAATTATACATAAGCCATGTTGAAGTTCCTTACACACTTTATTTATCTTAGAGATAAATACTAAACAATTACCTTCTCCTTGATTAGTGATTAGTGTTTGAATGCAGTTCATTACAACAAATTTGTCTATGCATGTCACCTGCACTAGAGAATGTCTCCTTTCTCTTTGTGAACAATTTAACAAAGAAATTAAATCTACATAAGGCACAAACTCATTCCATGTTATAAAGACACATCTTGCATTCTTCAACCACCTATGGTGTTTCATCGAAGTACCTAGTAGAATCTTTGAGAAGTTACCCAATATCTTACATAAGCCATGTTGAAGTTCCTTACACCCTTTATTTATCTTAGAGATAAATACTAAACAATTACCTTCTCCTTGATTAGTGATTAGTGTTTGAATGCAGTTCATTACAACAAATTTGTCTATGCATGTCACCTGCACTAGAGAATGTCTCCTTTCTCTTTGTGAACAATTTAACAAAGAAATTAAATCTACATAAGGCACAAACTCATTCCATGTTATAAAGACACATCTTGCATTCTTCAACCACCTATAGTGTTTCATCGAAGTACCTAGTAGAATCTTTGAGAAGTTCCCCAATATCTTACATTGTTGTTTTAGCATTGTCTTTCTAATAGTTAATGTCAATACCCATCCGATCGATTTTTCGACTTGTACACTAGGCAAACTTGGAGTAATTGCTATGAATTCCTACTACCATAACATTAAATTATCCAAACATTTTTGTCACCTTTCCAAATACCAAAGCCTTTCCTCAAATCACGATGTGCCAGAGTTGATGCTCCATCGAATATTTGGTTCATTTCGAACATAGTTTTGTATAAGTCAACGTGTATCAAGAAGAGTTCTTTGTGAAGCTCTAAAGCATACTCAATCAAATCACACGAATCATATCACATTGCTTTGTAATATTTAACTTGATTTTATGGCAGAGTAATTTCTTATTTATTTCTCTATATCTGTAATGTTCCTTTCCAAATGAGCTCTCCGAGAAATTGACGAAATAGCCCAAGTAATTCTCGTAAGCTATAGTCAGTGGGGAAAAGGGAATTAATAATTATTTAATGTCATCGAAGCGGGAATTAAATTATTTTTAAAAAGTGGCATTGAGTAAGTAATAAAAAGGGCGCCTAAGTGACTATGGGGAAATGAAAAGCCACTTAAACTTATTAAAAGGTAAAAAGGTCACAAAAGGGTCAATAGAAGAATAAAAAGGGGAAATGAGGCAACCTCTCTCATTATTCACTTGGCAATTTCTAAAATTACTTGGAGGAGCTCTTTGTGGCTTTTTGGACTCTTGGGACGAAAACCCTAAGGGAGAATTCGGAAATTAGTTTCGGTGGTGAGACTATCCAACCTAGATGGTCATTGGGAAGAGATCACGCTGATTTCTTCATTGTGCTTCAGTGTGGCTGATTATTTCTATTTGGTAGCGAAGTTCTTCATTTTTGTAGCAGAGTTTTCTTACGGCGGTGGAGTTTTCAATATTTGGGGCTTGAATCTCTCATTGTTGTGGTTGAGTCTAAATTGGGGAGATCGATTTGCTAAAAGAAGGGAGTCGAGTTGCCTTATAAAGACTGAAACTTACATTGTTGGGCCATTTTCTCTTATCTCTGGATTGAGATCTTTGTGGAAAGGGGACGAATCTTCTAAGGTGGGACGAGTTTACAGTGTGGAGCTCGATTTATTTGTCTGGGAGGGCATACTACTCTAGTTGGGCACACTACTTAACCTGGAAGTTGAGTTGTTCATTCCAGGTGTGTTTAATCTCTTTATTGGCTGATATATATAAGTGGGAAGGCACCATTCCTTGAAGACTGAGTTCTGGGAAGATTGGGCAAGTACCTTGCAGTAGACGGTTGTCTCTTCATCTCTGTTATTGCTGCAGCACATATTGATTTCCCAGACTTGTTTATTACTATATATGTGTGTGAGTGTATTGTTGTTGTGTCTACATATATGTGTGTGCCAAATGTTCCTTGCCAGGCTACAATCTACCTAAAGTTTATTATACCAGCAACAGTAATAAACCTTCACAGTAATAAACCTTTTGACAAAAAATATTCACACGATAATCTAAAGGAAAATTCTTAAAGATTCGGGTGGGTACTGTAATCCCCTATCCTAGGGATAACTAAGGAGATCATGTCTTGAGGCCCATAGGTCCTAGACATGGAGTGTCGAGAGTCGGATGACTTGAGAATGGCCCCGGAGGGCCCCTCTTTTCTTCAGTGCAGCCCATCTATCAGCAACAGCAGTATCCATCCCACCAACATGGTCCTGAAGTAGCAGTAACTCTTGCTCCATGAGGTAATGAGTCCGGGTATTATGGTATGTGTCACTCTAATTATTGAAGCACTTAAATATCTTGCACTGAATTCTCTTTCATTTCATAACGTTTTCTTGGAAATTATGCTCTTTAACTTGTTCATACCTGGGAGGGTGACATGATGCCCTAGTAAGTTAGTCTCCCTTTAGGATGGGTTGCCACTGCGTGGATCTATGAAATGTCATCATCCATTCCCTCCATACTTACCACTTTCCATCTTTATTCCTCTCATTTTCCCCTACCTTTGTTCGGGCATTGGGATTTGCGACACTAGGAAGGGTTGTACCTTGCCTTGTGGGAAGAAGGGGCTAAAGGCCCAGAGGGTAAAAGTAGTTGGCAAGAGTTAAAAGCCAAAACAAAACCTTTGAGATGCTTCACCCAGGGATTCCCGAGAAAGCAGTAAAAGGCTTCTTAGTAAGAAAAGGGAACCAGTAAGATAAATAAACACTCAAGGTATTAGTTGGTGGATGGGAGGTCTCGTCATGAGTCGGCCTATTAAGACCATGGACATGTAGCGGTATGACACTACCATCTATCAGGTCACCAAACCAGGGTAGTGGCTCTTGTGGCATAGCCAAGAGAAAGGGGGTCTCATCACGAGCCAGCCTTCTCATCTCCGTGAAATGCTTGTGGGTAGCGTTGTCACCTCTAGTCATCAAGCCAGGACAGTGTCCCTCAGCTCTTCCCTTGAAGCATAAAAGAAAAAGATAAAAAGCAATAAAACTAAGAATAAAAGGCATTGAATGGGCTAGGAAAGAAAGGCATCTATGACAAGGTGCAGCTCGCCCTCTACAAAGGCACCCACAGGTAAGATCTACATTTCCTTGTTATCACTGCACCCCATGCCCAAACACTTACCCCACGCCACCTCATACACACTTACATGACCTAGATTGGTTCTCACTTGGGAAACACCCCAAACTTAAGGAGGATTAGCTCAATAGGACACCCTAAGACCTTCTCCAAACCTGACTTGTTAAACTACATAACGTCTTTGAGCATTTTGTCTGAGTAAAGTGGGGTTTGATGCACATCTTTGGGTAATTTGATTATTAGATGTGATTTACATGCTATGACCCCTGTGACTTATGAAACCTTGGAGGGCATGCTTGTTGTTGCTGCAGGACTTTGTCGGTGGACAGGTACATGTGGGGGAATGATTAGCTCGGACCTCCATGGGGCTGAAAGCCCACAGATGGATGTTGTAACCCCAGGTAGGGGCAAGAAGACATCAGAGACTTGCACCAGAAAGAAAGAAGGTCGTTGCCCTTGGAGACACTCTGACAGACCTAGACCCAAGGGGATCTTACTCTTCCACCTGTACATTGACCCTCGAGAGCCCATGATGTCTACATTATGACCCCGTATATCATATAGAGCTAGGCTTTGCATTTATGAGGGCAGTTGTGTGTTGGTTGGCACGTGTGGCATCATCTAGGGCCTTTGGAGGCCAAGCATTTTGCATATGGGGCCCAACGTTCCACCCTAGGAGCTCAACGTCACCGTAGAAGGGCATGACGTCACCCTTGGATATGATTTTAGGGTTTAATTACTTTCATTTATGTAAAAACTGGATTTTTAATGTAATTTGGCCAGGTCTGCCTTTTTATGACCTAAAATTAATTAAAGGTCATTGATATTGTATAAATAGAGAGAAAGTACTCTCATTTTTCATCATCACTCATCACACACTATGTGTGGTCTGAAATTTGCACCCTTTTTTGCAGTTATTGGCTGAAATAAAGAGTGGCTGAAATAAAGAGGTGCACTTGTCTTGGAGGCTAAAATTTGCAACTTATATCATTTTTTGGTGAAGTTACTTGGCAATCTAGGGTTTTATTGCTTGATTATTCTTGGTGAAGTAAGTAAATCTGCAATTCTTCATTTCATTTGAATGGTTATGGTATATTTGCTTGTTCATGTTAAAGATTATGAAATTGCTTGCTTGACAAACCCTAGAAGTAAAGAACTTAAATTGCTACTTCTTTGCTCTTCATTTGCTAGACTTCACTAAGGTGATTTTGACTTAGATAAACTTCTAGAGCCCTAAATACTAGCACTTTAGAAATCATTATCTATTCATTGTTTCTCTAAATACAATATCTTAATTGTCTAAGGAAGGAAGATTCGCTAGGGCCTAAGATCCCTTACTCTCTAGCAAATTTCTTTCCAGGATTTGGATGCTTGAGGCCTCGGGTTGCCTACACCTCTTCCATTCATCCCTTCTCTTTTGACAAAGTACTATCATTGCTACTTTTCTCCAAGTTTTGTCGTTGCTATTGTTGACTCCATCAACCCTAAAAGGCACTAGTCTACTCACTATAGTGAATGATTTTTCAAACAAACACTCGAACCTTTCTTCTTGAAGCTTTTGCTAACCCTAAACTAGACTAACTCCTTAGCTAACTTGCCGCTGTTGCAAATCATTGCTACAGCCATACTAATTCAAGCTAAATTGCCGCATTCACCTACATAACTCACACTTAGCTCATCCGAAAATCACTTGTGACAATTGCCAATCAATCTACTACATAAATGTTGAGTTTGCATGGTGTTTTCTTGCAATTTTGAGCACTAGAATTTGCTGATGTTACAAAAGATTACTACAGCCATCTAACTGCAGCAAATTCTCTGCAAAAGTGATATTAAATGCTAGCTAAACATTGCCAAATTTGCTTGTGACAATTTATTATCAATTTGCCTAGTCAAAGTTAGTTTTTCTGTCTTTTTCAAGCAATTTCAAGGCATAATTCTTGTGGCTGTTACAAAATACTCATTGCTGTTATAAATTGTTACATTGCTGCAACTTTATATCAGCTAGCCCATTTTTGAAGGTTCATGGTCTTAAGAAGCAATAACATCATATTTTTGTACTTGCAAGCTGCTATATTTTCTTGTTGTCTTGTTCTAGGCAGGTACATTCCATTTTACCATTTGCTTCATCCCTTAAAAGCCATCAGAACCTTTTGAACTGAATGACCAGTGAGAGGGGATTTTCTTGCATCCTTGCCTTAGTTATCAGCCCTTTATGTCATCGGGGACGTCTCCCCTGGGGTAATCTTGATATACTCCTAAACAGAAAAGGGTTTCTTATTAAGGTGATAGTGATAGGTCACCTCCTATTACGCCAATATCGCATCCACTTGCCTTGGGCTTTGGGCAAGTACAGATTGTGCGATGACAGGTACATTACAATATCTCTCTCTCTTGCCATTTTCAGGTCTTGAGATTTGTTTGCTTGGGGTGTTGTTAAAACTAAGGTTGCGCTCTCCACAAGATCTATACTTCCTACATTGATCATGGTGGACTTGATCAATTGCAAAAAACATGAAAACATAGATTTAAGATCATTTAACTACTGGATTAGTGATGATCATTAAAGCATCAACAACTTAGTACACATATAACTTCAATCATAAAAACTTGTCATTAACAAATTGTAACAGACAAGATCAACCACAAAATGAAATAGACTATAGAGCATCATATTCATTACCAACGAGTTGTAAGATTCAGTCAATAGTTCAAACTTCAAAGGTAAACAGTCATATAATGTTCATTGTTTACAAAATAAGCCATAATAAAGACAATACTAAGTTCTAGAAACTACTTATAAACAGGAAAAAGAAAAAGAGATCTAGTATACAGTGGTAAGTACTATGCACTAAGTTTTCCTCTTGCCACAAGAAACTTCTAGTTTCTTTTCCCATGATCTTTGAAGAAGAGAAGTATGAGTAGGTGGAAGTGTTTGTGGAACACAACCAACAGCCGAATGGCCCCCACATAACACTAGATGCTATGAAGATAAATGCAAAACTAATTCATCTACAAACCTGCTAGTTGATGGGTGTGGCATGTCTTCTCCAGGAGTATGATCACCCAAAAGTTCATCTTCCAAGCGCTCTAAAACCATGGCTCCAACCTCCAAATTAGTCTCCTCTTGAATGTTGTCCCAAGTCACATCTCTTTTATAATGAGCATTCTCCACTACATCACAATAATGGGACAACTTCAAGTTGTAATGCACATAAACCAAGCTTTTTGCCCAGTCTACAATCAAGTTGTTTCTCTTTACACTGTGGATGAAGCTATAGGTGCTCCAACACCTCTCTGCAGAAGAGAAGTTAACCCCCTGAGAAAGAACCTTCACCACCAATTTATGCAAATATGTGGTAGAGGAGCCATACATGTTCCACCATTAGATAGAACTCAACTTATCCCAATCTTTAGTTGCATGCAAGTTACCAAAGAGTCCATGGTCATTGTTGTACTTCTCAATTCACTTCGTACTTGAGCACACTAATCTTCCTCGGGAACCAACTTGTCTAATGCAAGCATATACCCATTTTGCACCTCTGGATCTATGTGTGGTTTTCTCCTAACCCCACCCACAGGTGTTGGTTGGGCCAACCAAGATGGAGAATAATATTTTGGTGTAAGGAGATATGTTAAGGCATGGAGTGGAACATTCAGATTATCCCACCTTTTGACCACATGTTTTATACAAGATCAAATCCCTTGACTCAAGAATGTCTTTGATTTGGCCTAAAATGTTGTCCATCTACTCATACACCTCCCCAATCACCGCCTAATCTGTACAAACCAAATCATATTGTAAATGGGTTTGGTCAACTACAAAACATATAGAACCTGTTCCCAAAACTGACCATCAAGAACTGTGTCTTCCACCTCCTTAAATTCAATTCTGTCTTTTGCGAATGTAGCCCTATATTTTAGATCCTTCCATGAATCACTAGAGACCATATTAGCCAATGCCTCTCTTACCTTCAAAAGGCACCTGAAGGTTCAATTATAGCTAGTAAATCTACTCTTCACAATATTTAGTAACTACAACTTGGAGTGATTGCGTTGGCCATGGTATGATTGGTAATAAATCTTATCATCTTCTTCACTCTCTTGTACAAAGCACCGATCCATCTATAATCATGGTCCTTCATTTTAATGATATCATGCATCAAAAGGTTCATTGCATGAACCAAACACCCTAGCCAAAATATATTAGGGCACCTATCCTCAATGATTGCTCTTGTTGCCTTACCATTAGTAGCATTACCAGTGATGACTTGAATTCCATTGTAGGGCCCAATCTCTTGAATGATTTTAAACAAGGATTCTGCAATATTAATATCGGTCTTGTAACGATCTGAGTTGTCCTGGGCTGAAAGGAAGACCGCACCAAGAATATTTATCAATGGCATGCTAACATTTGTCCAACCATCAAATACAATTGATACCATGATGGTTCCAACCATTTGTAATTTTTCCTAGAGCACCATGGATTTTGGCTATTTCCCTCTCAAATCCCAAGGTTCTAGCTTTGTCATATCCGAGGCTCTTACATCCTTTAGGAGCACCATGGATGGATTGTACCATTCCATGCCAAAGGGGTGAGTGAAGAACATTGAGAACCCTGAAAATTTTTGCATCTACATCATCTCTACAACCTTGGTCAAAGAAATATGATATTGTTCTACACCCCGAAGACGAAGGCGAGAATCCACTAGCATGGGGGGGTGTGGATCGACCAGTGAACATTCTTTGTGAACTCTCATGTTCAACCCTTGGTCTTTTGGATTTGTTTTGTGCTACCTCCTCTTCCCTTTGTTATGTGATTATGTCTTTGGGTGGCACTTGCACACAAGTTATGACTCCTACAATCTTACCTTCATTGCAATGCATAAGCCCACATAAATGCTTTCTCACATGGGTATAGGAACCTATGTAAGTTTTATGACAATGGTGACCTGTAAATTTTGGGGTTCCACCCCCTTTCCCTCCCCCAACCAAGCCTTGTCACATACTTCCACAAGGGTGTTAAGATCTCTTTAGGTTTTTGTGGATCATGATCACTATCATTTTCATTTTCATCATCCCCTTCCATTTCTTCCTCCTCTCCATGGTATGTGTTGTCCACTTCTATTTCTTCCTCATGATCACGAGTATTTTGATGTCCTTTGACTCCCAGCACCACCATCATAATCAAAAATGGAACCAAAATGGCATACCCAACATGCTTGTTGAACCTTGATAATAACTTGCTACCTACAATAGAATGATGGAGGAGAAACGGGAAAGAGTAGGAGAAGAAAACATTCAAATGTTCAAATATTCAGCTTAGATTATTAAGGGAGCGCACTTCGAAAAACACTCCCAGAAGAGAGTGTTCAAGAAGCACACTCCCAAAAAACGCTCCCAGAAGGGAGCGTTCAGGAAGCTTGCTCCCAAGGGAACTTCCTAAACACTTCCTCTAGGAGGACACTTCGGGAGTGGGGGTGACATGGGTTCTTTGTTGAAGCGTAGGTCTTGATTATAACTTGATTGATGCTAGTATTTTTTGTCTTGTATGAAAACCCGACCACCTTCTTCTTATTTTATCAAAGTTGAGCAACTCTAAACAAGCTATTTCATCATCACCTTCAATGGGATGCATCCCTTCAATATATTGCTAAAAGCTAGGATTGTCTTGATAAGGGTAAATATTCCTTCTATTCCTCTGTGGTAGTGGCTATTTTGAAAGTCTCCTAAATGTCGAGGCTTGTTTCTTGTTGATCCCTGGCATCTGCATTGGACATTCATGGGACATCTAATTGTTTCTTACTTGCCCCTGAAAGCTTAATTACAGTACCTCCATGGTGAGAAAATTCATCTATCTTGGACCTAGGTGTCTTCAATTTGTCTGGATAGCATGTTCACTTCAACCAAGCATGAGGTTGAAGCTTTATTCTTATCAGTATCCATAGCCTTAGCTAGAATAAGTTTCAAGGCACTTTCACTACTTAACTTCAAATACCTTATGGCTCTCCAAAGCTTGTTCATAGATTAGGACTCTCCTTTTATACTCGTATTAAGGGTATTCTTCATTGGATTGAGGCCATCCTATCTATAGCAACTATGGCTCTATGATTTTCAACCACTTGGAGTGGATTCTGCATCTTGAAATGCTCTTCTCTAAGCCCTATATTTGTCTATTTCTTTTGCGTCCATGTGTGCAAACACAATGTTAAACAAGCCATATACTCTTATAGAGATGGGGTATGTTGGGAAACCCTTTTTTTGCTTCTAGGCTAACACTTCATTAAACTTAAATTCAATGACCTAATACACAATCTCCCTCAACAATAATCTATCTAGAACATTATACAATATAGTTTGAAGAGTTTTGGTAGCCCCATATATCTTGATTTAATTGTTGTCCTTATCCATATACCAATTTCTCGTTGTCTCTAGAACTCTCAAAGCTTCATCTAAAAATCAAGCACATTCTTCAGTAAAGACTAATTCATACAAGGGAGCTAAGTAATTGTCGCATATCTTTCTATAATAAGGGGCATATATTTAATACTCCAAAGATCTTTGCAGTATACATGAACATGGGTGCATTCATTGAACCAGTTCCAACCCATTCCAGCGAAAGGATTTGCTATGCACATTACATCTAACAAGTAGGGCATACAAAAGTTCCTCCAATGTAGTAGATGCACTAATCCAATGGACCGAGTAACTAGCCTTTGCATGTAAATAAACCAATACCAAATGCAAGCTTGAAACACCAAAATATTTGCCACACATACACAAGAAAGTCTCCAGGAAGTATCCAAAAAGTCTTTATACTTAAATCTTCAACGATAGCTCTCTCAATATCAATCAACAACAAGACTAACAAACCTCTTATATAGAGTTCTAGGCTCAACCACCCTTCAATAAAATAGCAATATTCTTGGTTAAAACCCTAGATCTAACCTAGAAAAGCATAAACAACCATTATCCACTAACTATCTAAGGTAGATAATGTCAACAATACATAAAATAGGAGGTGGTTATGCCACATATGCAAATCTCCAATGCTAAGGCTCCATGAAGGTAGGATGTCTCCATCAAAAAGGGAAGAAGACCATGTCAAGGCTCCAACGTCTAGCCTCCAAGCATGGAAAAGAGTGCAACAAATCTCCTCTAGTGTGGATGGTTACTCAAAATAGTGCAACAACCAAGTAAAACCCTCCAAGTGTGGCACGTGTCACTCCAAGGGTGAGGCATCCCATCAAAACAATGATAAAGTGATCCAACTATGGTCTCCAATGTGTAGCCACCTCTCTAGAAAGGTGCCAATGGTCATATCAAATGGAGTGAGGGGTCAAACCCTCCACAAAACATAGATCCATGTGCAAGGAAAGCCAATAACCTCATGAAGAAAGGGGATGGCCCCATGAACTCTTAGCAAAATATCCATGAAACATGAAATATGCCTCAACATGTGTGCCAAGAGAGAGAGCGCTCCACTTAGGTTGATGAGTCATCCTCTAACAAACCATAATGCAAGTGAAAAATCCCTCAAAAAGGCTAGGCACTCCTAGGTAGGCCCCCTCAATCATCCAGATGCATAAAAATATGTAGAAAAGGGAGGGCACTCCACATGAGGGTATATCTCATGAATTTTTTGTGTGAACAACATGCCAAATAACACCCAAAGTGCTAGGGAACTCATCACCTAGGTCAAAATGTGACATACATACATAGATCCATAAATATGACTAAAGGAAAAGTGTGCTCTACATACATAACCTTTACAACAACATAGCAAACTTTTACAAAGAGGTAAAGTGAAAAAACCTTGTGAAACTCCTAGCCATGTGTCCCAATAGACCCCCACACACCCACCTCGACCATAAATGATCATAATGAGATGATTAGGAAGAGCCATAAGGACGGGGCTAGCGTTGAAATGGAACCTAGAAGGAAATGCCATGACCAACCACAACGAACTAGAGAACCACCTAAGTAAATAAAGAACTTTATAGAGTTCAATAAGCATGGTCTAGTAAAAGATATCACTGATAAATCTTCACAACATTTGGCTCATAATGTCAAATTTTCAACTAGGGAAATTCAATGCATACAATTTCAGATCTGAGAATTACTTCCAAGTGATCTCAAACAATAAACTAGGGCTACTATCACTGAATAACTCTACACTGAAATTATGACAGAAAATTACAGCAGAAACATAAGGATCAGAGAGAAAACATCCATGCACAAGAGACAAGAATTTATGTTCTGTAAAATTTCTGATTGAGAATTTCCGAGGACAAAAACAATCCTACTGAAAAATTACAAATTCAGCAAAATCCCAAAAATCTTCCAACTTGCAAACCTGGTACAAACCCTAGCTGGATGAAATATGTACGGCCTGCCGACATTAGTTGTACAGACTGTATGGACTGTCAACGTCAGTCATATGGACTGTCCGTACTGTACGGCTTGTCCGTATTGTACGACTTGTCCGTACCACACATGCGGTTGTCCTTCCTCAGCAAAAAATCAGAAAACAGAATGTCCATAAACCCTAGGCCAGATTTGCCAAAGTGAAGAATTTCCTTGTTGAAATTTTGCCTCCCAATCTCATTGGCACAAGTGTTCACTCACTTATGCCAACTCCATAATGTCACAATGATCCTCACATTGCCTCTCCTTTTATAGGAGCCCTTCACTAAACTCAACATTAAATTAGAATTGTTTATTCCTCCATGTGGGTGTGAAGCCCCAACATGTGGTTGTGAAGCCCCAACCAAGCCCCAGCTCAATATACAAGGGGTTTTCACCAAAACAAAACATGCAATGTGAGTGTCATCAAATATTCCCACATGCCCGACACTAAGGCCAATGTGGGAATACCTCCCGATTCTACAAAAACATCAACACATCATGCCACACCATATAACCCTCTAAAATCATGAAGGCACAAATGAACATGGATCACTAGGTTTGGACATCTACTCAAAAAGGACATGCAACGGGATCAACTCTGATCGTGAAACAATTGCACAATTGGATTACCATGATGTCATATGAGGGCTAACAAGGTTATTATGAAATATAGAACAAAACAGCAGCAAAAAGAGAACAATATTTCACTTCTTAACAATCCAATATTCTAGGCAATCTAAGGAGAACAGATACCAAAGTATATTGATAAGTTTCATCCCTCTAGGGTAATCTTATCATGCATAAATTATATCTGAAAAATCAATTTTGCATCAATTACAACAGTAAAACAGACTTTAACTTCTTCAATAAAGATGTCACATCACTCAACAAAACTGTCCTTGTATAATCAGCAAGATATATATAGCTGTAAATTACAATTTATGAAGAACATACAGGGATGGAAATCAAATTTGCAATTTAAATAAATTGTGGACAGCTGAAAACTTCATTAGTATACAGAAGATGAAGTTATTGTACATAACATAGTGTTATCACAAGGCTAGTACAATCCACTAGCTCTCCAAAACCCTAACTCAACCAAGAAGCTCCAGCATGCATAAATCACTCAAACAAGTCCTCCAAGGAAAAACATCCTCTCCTCCTCTTCTTCACATCCACCCTAGGGTTTTATCACAAAACCGCAATCTCCAATCTCTAAGGGATAAACCCCTAACCCTAGACCTCCAAGATACTCCAAGAAGGCCAAGAAACCCTAGCAATGAGAGAGAACAAGAGAGATCAAGCACATGTGAAGACTCTAGAGAAAGGCTAGTGAGCATTCTTCTCTAGGTCACATCTCATCATGAGAGTGAATAAAAGTGAGTCAATGAACATATATGAATGGAAAGACTCTCTCCTTCCTCTATTTATATGAGAGGTAAGGGAGGCCAACAATACAATGTGGGCCTTAGCCCTTACAAGCAACCTACAATGAGCACTTGTAGGCCAACACAAGTGAGACACTACACTCTGAAGAACATTTGTCGTGTTCCAGAGTCCAAGGTAATCTCGTGCACAATAATGGCTCCAAGGTGACATAGCTACAGAAGGCAAGTCCACATCCCTCCATCACATACCTCCACAGACTCCATCGATCCTCCGAAGCAATGTACTCCACTGGGTCAACTGCGCCTACAAGAATACTATCGAAGCCCTAAGCGTCCCCAAGCCACCTCCAATCCTTTAAACGGGAATCCAAGTTGCCACATGCCAACTAGGGCATGATTCCCTCCTCTGTGTTGCACAACGTTCCTCATCCCACGTAGGGTGCTCTCCAAGCAAGTGAATCTTCCAAGGGGCCCCATTGAAGGGCATCCACTAAACTGTCAATAGAACTCGAACACCTAAGGGAAGAACACTAAGCCAGCAACCATCTGGGGTCGAGCATACACTAAGCAAACTATCTCAACTGTGAAAATCCATTCAAGGACGATCTCTCATGTGCCAATCCATCTTGAACTATCCAAAGGCTGAACATACACCATGTACCCCAAATCTAATGAAGAACCCATAGCATGGTGTAAACATTGTCAGTGTAGCCCTGAAAGTTAACACTACCTTGGTCTTCCTTTGGCTTATAGTCCAATTTTAACTTGGCACTTAACTCACTTTTGCATAGGTCTGCTTACCACATGTCATCATCTTAATTCTTTTGAGTATGCATTTGTTCTTTGTTTAGGGTCTCGGACCATGTCAACCAATGCCACTTGGTACTTCCTCATGCAAGGACTTTCCTCCAAATATGTAGAACACCCCTCGAACCAAGTGTCTTTGCCCCAAATGTCTCAATGGTGAAACATGCCTCTAAATATGTTGAATGCACCTCGGATAATGTGCAATACCCCATAAATTACTTTATCGTGCACTTAAAGCCCCTTTTGAACTAAATGCCCTTCTTGAAAGAGGTAGATTCCTAATCAAGCTGCCACAATGCTCCCTTGAAGTGGAACGCTCATCATCAAGTGATCTCCTTTGACCAAAACAGTGCTCCAAGCTAGGCTGTTCGTCCATTGGCTCTTTCCTTTGTCACCTATCATGCCCCATCCCTCCTCCAAGCTAGTGCATTTTGTTCTCCCTATCATCTTTCATGCTCTAGACCTACATGTGTAGGGTGTTTCCTACTTTTGGCGGTATTTGACCCCTGTTTTGAGATAAATCATGCTCTAGAGCCCAAATAAGGTAGAGCATGTTTGTTGTAGGACTCCCTTCCTTACTCATATCATTCATTAATGTGGTCCCGAAAAAACCTCCATCAAGCTGAAACAGCTACTGTACTCCAAGGGTCTTCTGCTGTGCTTGGTAAGAGAAGAAAGGCCCATGAAAATGCAAAATAAACCATGCATTTTCAAAGGGCAACAGGTCCATTAAATTGGAAAAGCTAATTTGTTTTGCAATTAATATACATTAACACATGGAATTTGAAAATGGAAATGTCAACATATGTGCAAATAAAGATGTCAGTGTGACCATGACTGTGACTCCAACTTCTCAAAAAGAGATTGCACAACAGAATCATTCTCAATGGCAAGAAGCAAAAATCAATTTCAAAAAACAACAACTCACAAATCTGTCATGAGAAGCATGGGATCGCCTAAGGAAAAAACGGTGGCAATAAACCATTGCAGTTGCAATTGTTGTCTGTGGCCTGCATACAGCAACTCTGTCAGAGAAGATTCGAAAGAATTTTGAAAATCACAAAATAGCGAACACAACTATGACATGAATGAACTAACACAAAAAAGTATGTAGCCAATCAAAACCTACCAAGGCACAACACTTGACCCTACCAGCATCCTTACATTTCCAAAAAAGGAAAAAAAGCAAATTATTACTAGAATCTGCATAATTCTTGAAGAATTTGAACATCCAGACATTTATATAATTCTCTCTATTATATTAAAGGATTCACTAAAATGTGCATGAATCTTGAACTTTGAAGCACTTGGATATCCACAAATATATTAAATTCCCACAATTATATAATCTAGACTTTTTAACTGTGGAAATAAAGGCATTGATAGGCAAGTTAAAATTCATTATTTTTAAAAAGGTTATAAACAGTAAGTGTAATATGATCAATTCTTAGTTTTAAATGCATTTTATGTTTTAATCAACAAGGAAGTTAAATTCACCCACATAATTTTTAGCGCCTAAATTCAACATTATTTTAATTTTTTTAACAAAATGCCAACCAAAGAAAGAGGAAACCTTAATGAAAATGAAAGAGGTCTTCAATTCAAAAGTGAGATTAAATCAAGGCTAGAGAATTCAAAGAAGATGGACAGTCTCTATGATATTTGCAAGTGCTTGCCATTTACTAACAGATTTATTTTTATTTCAAAAGCAGATCATACTATGACAGAGGTCTTCCATTCAAAAGTAAAATTAAATCAAGGCTAAAGGCAAATTCACAGAAGAAGATGGACAGCTTTATAAAAATTATATCTCTACAATATTTGCAACTTCCAATTGCAAGTTGTTGAATTTTCACTATGCTAGGCTCAAGCATGAGGTTTATTTCAATTTTAGCATTTACTTGAATCATAAACAAATGCAGCTACACCATTCACAATTGCTGCAATAACCAAGATCACAAGAAGAAATACCATGCACAAGAACACAAGAAATATCCTGGGAAACCCTTCTCAACAAGGAAAGAAAACCCAGCAATCCTTTGCTATATTCTCAAGAGAAAGACCTCCAACACCATAGACCTAGCACACAAAAGGGTGCTCTCCAAAACCAAGAAGCTAGCGCCCAAGAGAGGTGCGCACTTCAGCCCTAGAATATGTACTTGCTGAAATTTCCAAAATCACATGGGTGTTGTGTTTCCTCAATGGGGAAATCACCTTTATTTTTACTGGACTGAACACATCAAAAGTGGTGTCCATTGGCACAACAGGGCCGACCTCAATAACTCAGAATATAATTAATAATTACAATATTAATTATCTTTCACTTTATGGTGGGGTCGACCCGTACCCTTTACATCACAATTAGGGTTACAAGTAAATCTTACTCTTTAGACAATATAGCAAGGGATCTCACACACCCACTAGTGCTCAGCCACTAGGGGCACGTCCACTTTTGCTCAGCCACGAGGACGTCCTACTCAATAGATCTCTATCTCACTGAGTCTCACAGGAGAATCATTCGGAGTACCACATCGTCTCAACTCTCTACATAGAGGAGAACGATACACCCATCACATGGGCACCTTCACCCCTCACAAGGGTACACATCGTTTCATCTCAGTCTCAGAGAGGAACGACACACCCATCACATGGGCATCCTCACCCCACACAGGGGCATACACATCGTTTCATCTCAAACAACACACCCATCTCATGGGCATCCTCACCCCACACAGGGGCACACAGCATTCCATCCCAGTCTCAGAGAGGAACAACACACCCATCTCACGGGCATACCCAACTCATGGGCTCTCTCACAGGATGTCTCACTCAGTCTCGGAGGAGAACGTATCCTGGAGGATGTCTCACGAAGCTGTAATCATCAACACTCCTCTCAGCTAGGGAGGCATTCTCCACGAGGCCAAGTCTCTCACGGAAGTACTCGAACTTTGTCTTGGCAAGCGGTTTGGTGAAGATATTTGCAATCTGCTCATGTGTAGGAAGGTATTGCACGTGTACTGCTTTCCTCCACACCATGTCTCTGATATAATGATATTTTATCTCAATGTGTTGTGATCTATCCTGATACACAGGGTTCTCAGAGAGCTTCACACAGCTCTAGTTATTACAATGAATAATAGTAGGATCCATCTCATGATTAAATACATTTGTCAGGAGCTTGTGAAGCCACACTCAACGCTATATACTCTGCTTCTGCGGTACTCAAGGCCACAGAGCTCTGTTTCCTGCTGCACCAGGAAGCCATGGCAGACCCCAAGGTAAAACAACAGCCAGATGTGCTCTTCCGATCCACTGCGCTCCCTGCCCAATCTGCATCAGCATATCCCTGCAAACTCAAGTCTACACTAGAGGCATATCTCAGACCATATCCAACTGTGCCTTGTAGATATCTCAATACATGCTTCGCTGCTATCCAATGAGTATGTCTCGGTTGACTCACGAATCACGAATCCCTCTGGCTACAAGTCTGGCTTTGTATTTCTCAACACTTTCATCGGCTACATATTTGATCTGATAGATCCACTTGGAAGTTACTACAGACTTACCTTCTGGTCTCGGAACAATAGCCCACACGTCTTTCTTCATGATGGACAAATACTTCTTCTGTCATGGCATCTTGCCATACCTGTTGACCTGTCACTTCTCCATGACAAGAAGGCTCGGAATCAATGATGTGGCTCATGGTTGAAAAGTAGCTCGAAAAACTCTTTGGTCTCTTGCTCTCTCGGGATGTGCCTTGAGGAGTTGCATGACCCTCTACCTCTTGTAGAGTTTGTTGAGCCCAGGCAGGCCTTTTATGGCCTAATGCAATGTCTCTGGGAACATCAACTGGAGAAACAGGATCAACTGGAATAATGGTCGTCTCCCTTTGAACTGCTAAAGGGGGAGAAGGTATTGTCTCACTGTCAATCTCCATCTGAGATTCTCTAGATATTTGAAAGGTCATCTCTTCTTCAAATATAACATCTCTGCTTACCTCAATCTATCTCTGACCAAGGATGTAGATCAGATATGCCTTCGAAGATTCACTGTATCCCACAAATGTACCCTTTCTCCCTGAAGGGTCTAGCTTGGACCTCTTTTCTTTGGGTACATGAAAGTATACTGGACACCCAAATATCCTGAAGTGTCTAATCTCAGGCTTCACTCCGTTGAAGGCTTCTTCGAGAGTTATGTTCTTCAAAATCTGGTGAGGACTCCTGTTTTGAACATATACTGTTGTCATGAATGCTTCTGCCCACAAGATCATAGGTAGACTCTGATCATGTATCATTGCTTTGGTTGCCTCGATGATGGTTCTGATCTTCCTCCTTCTCAAATGGTTTTGACTCCCTCTAAAGTATGAAGGATAAACATCTTCCTTTGTTTTTAACCTGCCTAGAAAAAGAAAACAGACAAAAGGAAACAAGACAAGAATATCTCCTAGAGGAGAATAATGAGTACATCTCTAGAATCAAAACAATTTAAGGTTTATTGTCAATGCTACAACGCCTACTTGTAATGTAGCAAACTTTAGAAATGTAGGTTAGAGTCGTGATAATTAAAACAATCAAAACCTGGAGTCTTCACTTTCAGTGTGTTGTTCCTCTGAATGCACTGAGATCCCTCTAGATCCACGATTGCAGTAAAGGTTCCTTCCTCCTGCAAGTACCCTCATGACAATGATACAAATAATATATACAAGTGCATACTTGAGAGTGTCGATATGAAGAGGAAGGCTTCATCTTTGATATCTTCATCTCTCTGATGCGACTTCGGATCTGTCTTCCAATCTTCTTCATGTAGTTTGAAGTTGCTTGATTCCTCAAGCCTATCTTCCACCAAGGTTTTGTTCATCATATTTTCAGATTCTTCACAAACCCTTGCCATCTGGGCTAGAAAACCTGATGGCTAGGCTAGGCTAGCAAACTTAAGTTTTGTTGGGCTTATGACTGCCAACAATAAACCTTGAAAGTCAGAAGAACACTAGTGAGCTGAAAAACTCCTTCAATGAGCTGCAGAAACCCTAAATCTGAAATTTCTGCAGAAAACTGCAAAACCCTAGAAACCCTAGGACCAAAAATTCAAAATGCTCGAAAATGCAATCGGACGGTTGTTGGAGGTGCGCTAAAGGAGGTCATACACTCCTATGCAATTTTCAACC
>ML781042.1:202238-224381 GCA_009831015.1 Picea engelmannii | reverse complement strand
ATTTATAGAGAAGTTGACCCCCTTCTTAGTGAGAGTTGGAGCCATATTTATGGTTGTTATCTAGCATTTGCAATAATTTGCTTCATTTACAATGGCCACATTACAGTAGTTATATTTTGCATGAGCAAGCCGTCTTCTTTTAGTAACCTAAACAGTTATAAGAGCAGGGCTAATGGCATTGTTTCAGAGAGGTTTTCTGGTGAGCAGTCAGCCTCTTTCTCTTCCATCATTTCTCTCTCATTGTTGCTTACACTCTGTGTAGTGCATAGTATTGTAGCCAGTCTTATATTTTGTATCGAGAGTCAATGCTTCCTGGATCAGTTTCAGGACATCTCGTCCAAACTCTACCTCATGGAGGCAATTATCAAACCCACAGTTCTCTATGGCTCTGTGTTAAAATTAATGCAGCTGCAAGAGCCAATCTTCGGCAGGATGGCAAAGACCCTAGTTGAGATCTAGGGCTCCCAGTGCACTCCTGGGGTTCTTGGTCTGGGACCAAGCAGTTAGAGCCATGGCAAAAGACCCTAGTGAGGGCCCCCAGTGTATTGTTGGGGTTATTGGTCAAGGACCAAGCAGTTTGATGGTATACGTCCCTAGATGTGTTCTAGGGTCATGGATGTGTTCCAAGGAATCATTGCTCGGTGCTTGGATTGATCCTTGGTTGTGTACCTTAGTGGATAAGACCCTAGTTGTGATCTAGGGCCCCCAGATGCGTTCTGGGGTATCCTGGTATGGAACCAGGCAATTTCTTGGTTAAGTACCAAGCCAAGATGATGTGTGATCTTCTTCTCTCCTTGGATGGTCCATGAGACCTAGGAGCAGTTAAGAGGAAGGACATGATCACATCATCGACCTTCCTCTTATGTTGGGATGATAAAAGCTTATAAGCTATATCATGAGACTCATATGGACATTCTGCCATTAATTGTTGTTTGGGTGTTGGTTCGATTCCTTGCTTCTCCTTAAAGAAAGCTAGCCACCTTATTTTTGAAACCCCCTCTCTTTGACTTGATTATTTCCTTGTTGACCTTTTAATTTAACATTTAATATTTTATTATAAAATATTAATTGTTTAATTTTAGGGTTTAAACCTAAAATTGAGTCTAAAGTGCTAGCCCTAACCTACCTACCAAAACTATAAATTGAAGTGACCTTTCCTCACTCAAGACACCCACTCTTCCTCCTAGCCGAGTTTTGGTCTGAGGTTTGCTGCGGCTCCTTTTGTTCAGATTGTTAAAGTGGTACGGCCCTCTCTAGGACAGATTTTTTCTTGGTATAGCCATCGTGGGCTTACTCTCTCCAGCCTCCTACTGTCGCTGACCCTTAGGGTCTTTTCCAGCTTGCTACAGGTCTCCTTTTCTGTTGTTGATTGAAAGTCTAGTTCTGTTTGATGGTGTCGCCTTTGTTGTCCTACTGTTTGATGGTGCCGCCCCTGTTGTCCTAACTTTTGCTGGTGTTTGCTGATGTCATCCTCATTTGATCTGGTACAGTCCTGTGTCATCTGATCTGGTACAGTCTTGTGTATACTGATCTGGTTCAGCCCTGTCTATGCTATCTCACCTCATCTACTTGCAGCCCTAATACCCTGAACAGGGTTTGATATGGCATCCCTAGAACTGCTAGTAATTCTGTCTATTGTTGTAGCAGTCTTGTATTTTTCTGGACTGAAGTTTTAGGGCTGTTTGAGGTCTCCCTTCAGTCACTAGGCTGGACAGTATTGTTCTGTTTTTAACCCCATTGCTTGATGTTAGCATGGCATCTTGATTCTCAGCCAGCTGGTCAGTTTTTCTGGTACACTACCCTAAAAGATTCTTGGCAATTTTGTTCAAAGGATCATGATGAGATCTACCCTGAGGGTTTGATCCATGATTTCTTAAATCTTTTTCTGAGCATACAGAAAAGAGGATAACAGCAGCACATCAAGTATATCTGTTCTTTGGTTGGCTAAGGCAATAATCAGATCTATAATATGATTTATGTTATTAGATTTACATCAGAAATTTTAAAAGTATTGCTGATCTAAAATTACAGTAACAAGTGTTTAGAAAACACCTAAATTTATTTATGTTTCTGGATATTTTACTTTTTTCCCTTAATTACTAACATGGAATCAGATCTTAGGGCGTGAAAAGAGCTCAATTGTGACAGACCTTTGAGCCTGCATAGATCCTCTGTTAAGGGTTTGTTTATTCAGATCAGCAGTAAGTTTGTTTTATCACAAAACGTTTTGCATTTTTTTTAATCCTTTGATAGATCTGAGATTTACATGGTGAATAGTATTATATCTTTGTCAATGCAAAATATTTTGAGCTAATTCACCAAATAATGAAAGATGGAAACTTAACTTGAGACAAGTGTTTTAAACTTTCTGGACTTCTTACAACACGTGGGATCAATTCACAAGCAACTTGATTGAAGTTCACATATCTCATATCGCTCTGCCACTAAATCATCATAAACTCTTTAAGGTATCAATTCGATGCATTTAGAGGTCAAACGATCTTCTTTATAAGTGTGACGTCACCCCTCAAATCCGCTCAAGATTGTTGGAATTTACAATAACTTGCTGGTCAATGGAATTTCTGGGTAAGAACAATTTCTGTGTGGATTATCTCTGATGGAATCTTATCTTACCGAACATTGAGAAATAGTTGCATGGGCAGATGAGATCATGATGCTTCTGTAGATACTTCATTTATGGATGATGTTTCCAGTAACTTGTGCTTAAAACTTCTTCTTCAAACCAACATTAGAAAGAAATCTAAATCCAAATAACATTAAGCCTCTGGGGATCAAATTTAAAGTTTTGGAATACAGCAGGTTTGGTTTCTGTCTTAAGGTTTGGCTTAAATCTGTGGGTAACAAATTCTGAGTGCTCCTTGATCTACTTCCATGGTATTTCATGACAAATTCTAACTCACATTGCTTTGGATCTCCTAAGCATCAATGGCTTGGTAGATGTTAGAAATTGAATTTGACCATAAGGCATGGATATTGAACATATCCACACTCAATGATGAACTGCAATTTCAATTTAATCTAAGTCTGTCAAGCTTCCACTTACTATCTCTTGAAAAATGGTCATGACAGCATCTTACTTTTCCCTCTGACATCAATAATTACTTTTTTTTAAAGTAATTTGAATGGTAACATGGTGACTTCACACAATTTCTGGAAATTGTTAACATAAATTGTGTTCATGTCTAGCATTTCCCAATTGGAGTTTTATTTAGATTGTGTTCTTGAACAGTAACCTGATTCCAGTAACTTCAAGAGGATACCTTGATGATTTCTAGTTCCAATGTGCATGGTTAACAACAATGATGTAACACAGAGATGTACCACTGAGATCAAAATGAATAAGATCGGAATCAATCTTTCAGTAATTTAAGAATCTTGAATCAGACAAGTAGACATATCCGGTAATGGAAAAGAGGTTGACTCCCACAAGTATGATGATCTCTGCCAAGCTTCTGGGATTAAGAGGGAGTTGACAGTGCATTACAATCCCCAGCAGAATGGGGTTGCAGAAAGAAAGAACAGGACAATTTGCCAGAGCTATGATGTATGATCAGAATCTTCCATTGTCTCTTTGGGACGAAGTTGCAAGTACTGCAGTCTACATTCAGAACAGGTGTCCTCATAAGGCCTTGGAAGAGAAAACTACGGAAGAAGTCTTCACGGGTAAGAAACCTTCAGTTGACCATTTGGGAATTTTCGATAGCCTTGTCTACATTCATGTACCAAAAGAAAAGAGGACTAAGCTAGAGCCTTCTAGAAAGAAAAGCACTTTTGTGGGGTACAGTGAGACCTCAAAAGCATATTGAATCTATGTACCAAGGCAAAAGTACATAGAGGTCAGTAGAGATGTGACCTTCCAAGAGGAAGCCGCCATTCGTCGTTCCATAGACTTCCCTGTGATACAGAGGAGCAGGAAGTTCCATCTCCAGAACCTTCAAATTCACAACTTTCAGATGAGCAGAGGGAGGAGGCCAGAGAGACTTCAGTGGACCCCATAAGGGATTCTATTGAGTTTCCCTTAGAGAAACCTCCTGCCAAAAGGAAGCTAGCATGGTGTCATAAAATTTTAAAGGAAGCAGAAAAGCATGCAACACCTAAAGGTACTTTCAAAGAAAGCAAGAAGCCAGATAAATACTCAGGTTTGATAGCTTAGTTGAATCTTGTGATTAACTCAGAACCTTCCACTTTTGATGAGGCTACCAAACATAAAGTGTGGAAGGATGCCATGATAGAAGAATACGAGTCAATATTGAAGAATGATGTATGGGAAGTGGTCCCAAGACCACAAGGAAAATCGGTAGTGACCTCTAAATGGATTTACAAAATAGACCATGCAGCAGATGGCAGTATTGATTAGATTTGTGACTCATGGCTTCTCTCAGAAAGAGGGAATTGATTATGATGAGATTTTTGCTCCTGTTGCCAGGTATACCTCTATCAGAATCATCATCTCTCTTGCTTCAGTCTTTAATTGGAAACTTCACCAAATGGATGTTAAAACTTGAGACTGTTTTTCTTAATGGTGAAGTTGAGCAAGAGGTTTATATCAGTGTTGCAAACATCGACATCGGCAAAATATCGTCAAGGGTCCAAAAACGAAAATATCGGCAACATCAGGGAAAATATCGAAAAATGTCGTAAGAATGAAAAACAATGTTGTAAGAATGAAAATATCGGAAAATATCGTCGACCCTGATTTTGAAGATAATATCACCAACATCGCGATATTATCGAGATGTTGGTAACACTAGTTTATATCGAGCAACCTGAGGGTTTTGTGATCCATGGGAAAGAATCTCGTGTCTGCAAACTCAAGAAAGCCTTGAATGGATTGAAACAGGCTCCGAGAACTTGGTATGGAAGAATTGACAGTTTTCTTCAGAGTCTTGGGTTCTCCAAGAGATAGCAGACCCTAATCTTTATATAAAGATTATGAAGAATCATCCTGATATCTTGGTTTTATATGTGGATTATTTGTTCCTTACTAGAGAGGAACATCTAATAGCTCAGACTAAGAGGGAGCTATCAGCAAAGTTTGAAATGAAGGACTTGGGTCTTATGCATTACTTTCTTGGTTTAGAGGTGTGGCAGAAACCTTGTGAAATCTTTCTCTCACAAAGTAAGTATGCAGTTGATGTGCTTCGCAGATTTGGGATGTTGGACTGTAAGTCCATGACCACACCTATGATCTCTAACCTGAAGAAGTTACATGATCAAGCTACAGGTTCAGATCCAGAAGACTCTACAGTATATCGTCAGATTATTGGGTCCTTGATGTATCTAGTACACACCAAACCGAACATTTGTTACGCAGTGAATGCCCTCAACTAGTTCATGTGTGAGCCGAAACACATTCATATGGTCGTTGCTAAACATATTCACAGATATGTTCGGGGGACTATAGTTGATGGACTCAGGTACACTTTTATTGGAGGTGTAATGTTTTCATTCATGGCTATACAGATTCAGATTGGATGGGCAGTACAGTGGACCGAAAGAGCACTTTCGGATATTGTTTCAGTTTGGGTTCAGCTATGATCTCTTGGTCCAGCAGGGAGCAGGGCTTCATAGCCCAAAGCACTATAGAGGCAGAATACATTGTTGCAAGTGTTGCTAGTAGAGAAGCAGTGTGACTCAGAAAGCTACTCTCAGATTTGTTCAGTGTTGAGCTGGAACTCACAGTAATTCACTGTGATAACCAGAGTTGTATAAAGCTCTCCGAAAATCCTATGTTTCATGACAGATCGAAACACATTGACATGAGATATCACTATGTTCGAGACATGGTGCAGAAGAACATTCTCAGTATTCAGTATGTTCCGACGGCTGAACAAACTGCAAATATTTTGACCAAGCCCATGTCGTTGACAAAGTTCATGTACTTTCGAGACAAGCATGGTGTTGCTGAGAGGGAGTGTTAAAATTAATGCAGTTGCAAGAGCCATTCTCTGGGAGGATGGCAAAGACCCCAGTTGAGATCTAGGGCTCCCAGTGCACTCCTGGGGTTCTTGGTCTAGGACCAAGCAGTTAGAGCCATGGCAAAAGACCCTAGTGAGGGCCCCCAGTGTATTGTTGGGGTTCTTGTTCAAGGACCAAGCAGTTTGATGGTATAAGTCCCTAGATGTGTTATAGGGCCCCTGGATGTGTTCCAGGGAATCCTTGCTCGGTGCTTGGATTGATCCTTGGTTGTGTACCTTGGTGGATAAAACCCTAGTTGTGATCTAGGGCCCCCAGATGCATTCTAGAGTATCTTGGTCTAGGACCAGGCAATTCCTTGGTTAAGTACCAAGCTGAGATGATGTGTGATCTTCTTCTCTCCCGGGATGGTCCATGAGACCTAGGAGCAGTTAAGAAGAAGGACATGATCACATCATCAACCTTCCTCTTATGCTGGGATGATAAAAGCTTCTAAGTTATATCATGAGACTCATATGGACATTCTGCCATTAAAGAAGAACCTCCTATTGACTTTGTCTTCTTGTTATGAAATTGTTGTTTGGGTGTTGGTTCGATTCTTTGCTTCTCCTTAAAGAAAGCTAGCCGCCTTATTTTTGAAACCCCCTCTCTTTGACTTGATTATTTCCTTGTTGACCTTTTAATTTAACATTTAATATTTTATTATAAAATATTAATTGTTTAATTTTAGGGTTTAAAGTTTAAACCTAACCCTAAAATTAAGTCTAAAGTGCTAGCCCTAACCTACCTACCAAAACTATAAATTGAAGTGACCTTTCCTCACTCAAGACACCCACTCTTCCTCCAAGCCGAGTTTTGGTCTGAGGTTTGTTGCGGCTCCTTTTGTTCAGATTGTTGAAGTGGTGCGACCCTCTCTAGGACATATTTTTTCTTGGTATAGCCATCATGGACTTACTCTCTCCAGACTCCTACTGCCACTAACCCCTAGGGTCTTTTCCAACTTGCTACAGGTCTTCTTTTCTGTTGTTTATTGAAAGTTTGGTTTTGTTTGATGGTGTCGCCTTTGTTGTCCTACTGTTTGATGGTGTCGCCCCTGTTGTCCTAACTTTTGTTGGTGTTTGTTGATGTCATCCTCATCAGATCTAGTACAGTCCTATGTCATATGATCTGATATAGTCCTGTGTCATCTGATCTGGTACAATCCTCTGTATGTTGATCTGGTTCAGCTCTGTCTATGCCATCTCACCTCATCTACTTGCAGCCCTAATACCCTGAACAGGGTTTGATATGGCAGCCCTAAAACTGCTAGTAATTTTGTTTATTGCTGTAGCAGTCTTGTATTTCTCTGGACTGAAGTTTTAGGGTTGTTTGAGGTCTCCCTTCAATCACTAGGTTGGACAATAGTGTTTTGTTTTTAACCCCATTGCTTGATGTTAGCATGATGTCTTGATTCTCAGCCAGCTGGTCAATTTTTATGGTACACTACCCTAAAAGGTTCTTCTTGGCAATTTTGTTCAAAGGATCATGATGAGATCTACCCTGAGGGTTTGATCCATGATTCCTTAAACCTTTTTTCTGAGCATACAGAAAAGAGGATAACAGCAGCACATCAGGTAAATCTATTCTTTGGTTGGCTAAGGCAATACTCAGATCTATAATATGATTTATGTTATTAGATTTACATCAGAAATTTTAAAAGTATTCTTGATCTAAAATTACAGTAGCAAGTGTTTAGAAAACACCTAAATTTATTTATGTTTTTGGATAGTTTACTTTCTTCCCTTAATTACTAACACTCCGAGATCCAAAGGCCGAGCCTGTTACAGACAAACTAGGCCAAGTTGGAGAGGGTCCAAACCCTGCTTCTCAAGGACACCTCAGGTTGCCTCATGGCCTCTCCGACTTCATTCAATGTACCATTGGGGTAAAACAAGGATGCTCCCTCGCACCGACTCTTTTTGGAATCTACATTGACGAGATAGATTCTTTCCTCCACAACCACATCCAGGATGGAGATGGTTGTCTACTTCATCAAGTGTTGATCTCCCTGCCCCTTTTCGTTGATGACCTGATCTTATTTGCCTCCACTTTTGAGGGCCTACATAGGCAGATTGATGCCCTAGCCATTGTTTGTGACCTCCGACAATTGACGATCAACTTGGGTAAAACCAAGGTCATGATCTTCAATGCTTCAAAGTGCCCTCTCACATACTTACACTTCTACTTCAGGGGGGAAGAGATTCAGATCAACACAACTTACTTACACCCACCTAGAGGTCCAATTCACAGGGCCTTGTTTTGGTATGCGGCAAGCCCTCCAGCCCGATTCAACAAAGGGTATGGGTCCCTAGCCCTCATTGAGAGACATTGTTTCCAAGGTCATTTTCAAGACATTTCGTCCAAACTCTACCTCATGGAGGCGATTATCATGCCCACAGTACTCTATAGCTCGGAGATCTGGGGACCGAGCTTAATACAAACAAATTGGGCTCGGTTGGAGAGAATCTAGACATTGCATCTCATACGTTCATCAGAGATGCAAAAGTATAGTTCTACATCCCATTATTCAGGCAAAGTTCGAAGTCCAACCATTCCGCCTCAAGGTTATCTTTCGCTTGATCTCCTTCATTCATAGAGTTAGATCTTTCAGGGATTCTGCTACCAGGAGAGAGCAGTATCCATATCTTGCACTTTGCTCCTCAAAGGCCCTTGCCTCGGATCACTCCACAGGCCACACACGAGGTTGGTTTTCAAAGGTATCCCAACTTCTCCAGTCGATGACCATCTCCCCAGAGCGCCTTCCCCCCTTCAGGTACTCCTTAGATTTGTCTGCCCATCTCTTGTCGACTAGACAAATTGTGAACCGAGACATCAAAGAGGACATATACAGATTATACATTCATGTCACCTAGACCTCACCCCCGATGAGCCTGGGCTCGAAGATGCCTTTCTACTTAGAGAACTTTTTGGAGCTGCAGGATGGTATCATTGTCCGCCCCCCATACACGTATAGACATTGGATGCATTCACTAAGGATCCCTCCGAGACAGCTCCAAGTTGGTTCTCATCGACTCCGAGTGGAGACTGATCACCATATCCCACGTTCTGATAGGCTCTACCAGAAGTGTCAACTACATGAGCCAGAGTGAGAGAGGCACCTCATTTTTCAGTGCCCCGTATACTATGAGATCAAAGGACCCCATATATTATGAGATCAGAGGGCATTACTATTGCCTCTACAGGGACTCAATGGGCTCCCTCTTTACTTTCTTCCGATATCAAGATCAGAGGTGCCTAGCTCTTTTCATCAGGGAGATTCTCAGTCATAGATCCTAGCTCCTGCATGCCCCCCCCCCCAAAACCCGGGGAAGACTAGGAGGATCACCTCATACTTCCATGCCCTTCCAACATATCARAGCAACAAAGGACAGTCTGAGATACAGAGTACTTCAGACCGTAGAGTGGTGAGACCTCGTACCCAGCCTCCCCCCTAGGAGATCGACCGATAACCGATATGTTTGAGACTAGTTCAGAGGTGCAGAACCATACACCCGAYCACGCATCCTCATAGTGACAGAGATTTCAACTCCAAGTGGATTCAAAGCAGGGCAACTCTCGCTCATCAAACCACCTCCCAGCCCTAGCAGAGCATTCAGAGATCTATTCAGAGCTTCTTTCCTTCGACCTCAAATGGTAGGAGAACTGAGCTTTTTTGCTCCTACATCCCCCAAGGATCATATAATCAGATCCCCCTATGGTACTCAAGGACTCCAAGAGTGAGCCAGCGCGACCCCCATTGCCCCCCTTGCGATCGATCATCATATTCAGAAGACATTGACCTCACCGGATTCACCTTTAGATATTTCTCTCTCAGCTAGTATTGAGTTGTCCAACTCCTACCATGGACACTCTCACTTTGTATCATCGCACTTATGATACTGTTATATACACTTTTTCCTTAGTTTTAGCTAGAACTAGGGCTTAGCGTTGTTGAATATTTACCTAGACTGTACTTTTAATTTTCTTCTTTTTTCTTACATCTTTCTCTCATTATATGGGAGCTGCTTTTGCACTCCCACATTGTACACACACTGGATGTATCCTTTAGTCCCATTGACATACTTTTGTGGTCAATTGTTGGACTTTAAAAAAATTATCCTATCTATCTTATCTTATCGGGCATATCATCCGTTGCAAGCAGAGAGTTCGGCGGCCCACTATTCAGGCAGAGTTCGATGTCCACCCATTCCGCCTCGAGGTCATTTTTCGCTTGGTCTCCTTCCTTCATAGAGTCAGATCTTTCAAAGACTCTACCATCGGGAGAGAGTGGTACCCCTACCTCGATCTATGCTCCTCAAGGACTCTTTCTTCGAATCCCCCCTCAAGTCGTGCATGTGGTTGGTTCTCAGAGATGTCTTGACTTCTCTAGTCAATGGTTATCTCCCCAGAGCGCCTCCCCTCGTTCAGTTTCTCCCTTGATGCACCACGCCATCTCTTGTCGACTAGACAGGTATTGAATCAGGCCATCAAAGAGGGCATTTACAATCTATACATTCAGGTCACTTGGACCTCAACTCCAACGAACCTGGGCTCAAAGATGTCCTTCTATCTAGAGCACTTTCTAGAGTTGTGGGATGGCATCGTCGTCTGTCCCCCTTATACACGCAAGAATTGGATGCACTCACTCAAAATCCCTTTGGGACAGCTCCGAGTCGAATTTCATCAGCTCCAGATTGAGACGGACCACCATATATCACGATCTGGTAAGATCTGCCAGATGTGCCACTTACAGGAGCCGAAGACAGAGATCAACCTCATCTTTAGGTGCCCCATATACCATGAGATCAGAAGACGCTACGATTTACTCTATAAGGACTCGAGGGGCTCACTCTCTACTTTCTTCTGATACCAGGATCAAAGATGCCTAGCCCTCTTCATCAAGGAGATCTTCAACCACATATCTCAGTTCCTACACACTATACCCCGCCTTGGGATGACCAGGACAATCACCTCATATTTTCATGTTGAACCATCAGATCGAAGCACAAGCGACAAGCAAAGTCCCAAAGTGCACTAGAGAATAGATTGGTCACACCTTCTGTCTCTCCTCAGCCTCCTCAAGGAGAGAGATCGTTATCATCGCGACCGTTTCGGAGGTGTCGAACTGTACATCAGTCCATGCATCCTCAAAGCTAGAGGGATTAGCTCCAGACTGATCTAGAGCAAGGCGCCTCCCGTCTGTCAGACTACTTCCCAAATTCAGATGAACTACGAACGATCTATCCAAAGTTTCTTTCTTTCTGCCTCGGATGCTAGGAGTATACCCCACTCCTACATCCCCCCAGGGTCATACAATCGGACCCCCGATAGTTCCTGAGGACTCCGACAGCGAACTAGTGCCCAGTCCGCCCCTTTGCCTTTGGGAAACCTTGACAGCCTCATCGTCAAGCCTCACTCTCTCTCTCTCTCTCTCTCTCTCGACAGAATTTTGAGTTGGGCATACTCACATATATACATTTTGAGGTTGTGTTACTTTAGGTTTCTTTCTTTGTGTTATTTTTGGCATTATATAGGGGTTGTGCTTGCACTCCCACATTGTACTCCTACTTGTTGTAGTTTTCAGTCCCATTGACCTACTTTTGTGGTCATTCGTTAGACATTAATAAAATTATCTTATCATATCTTATCTTATCTCCATGATGCAAAAAATCTTTTGACTAATATAATGATAGAGTTTGACTATATGCAGTTTCTTTACAACTCTTCGAATTCAAGAGTTGAATAGTCTTATTTTGTGCAGTGATGTGGGTGGTCTAAGTGCCTTTACTTTGATTTTTGATCACTTAAAGTGCATATCCATCTTCTCCTTATTTCATGTTTAGTTGTTGTGAATTGGAATCTCTTGTATTATTTGATTTTAAAACACTTTTGTGTCCTTGGTTGCTTGCACACATATCAAGGATAGTTATTTTATGTGTTGATCATTCATACTAACCACACAAATTTTTCTAGGTGATTGGCGGTGCATGAATACAAGGGATGCCCCCCTGTGATTGGAGAAACATCAATCCAAACGAAGGAGCAATTAGCAGTGACCTTAGGCTAATTACTCATAGTTGTTTCTTAGGTTTGCACAGAATAGATTTGAGAGATAACATGACCCCACTAAGGATGACCCTTGCCTTCATAAGCTAGACTTGAGTAATTTGGGTTGGAGATGACCTTCAAACCTACAAGACTACTCCAGGCAAGGAGGAGACTTAACACTCAGGGGAACTTGGCTCATGGAGCACAAAGTAGCCCCCCGAAATTCAAGCAATTGATCCATTTGTCACAGCTCCAACTATGATTGCCTACTTTCACCTAGATCATCAAATAAAGGTTGGCAAAAATTAGAGTGATAGCACACAAAGGAAACTTGTTTTCATGTTGACCATTTTCAAATAAACATCCATTTTTCTTTTCCATAAAAGATGCAAGATTTCAACCCTAACTAAATCCCATGTTGAATAAAACTCAAGAGCCCAAGGGAGGTTATCACATAACAAGGTAGACTTCTAATAAAAAGTGGCAAGTAGCAATTGGCTACAATGACTATAGGCCCACTCCAAGGCTGACCTGGCAAACTTACAAAACTAGAATAGGTGCTTAGTCTCATTCTTACTACAAAAAAGGCACTTGGACTAAGGAACTCCCAAATATTGAAGTTGTTGGCCAAGAGGAAGGCCACCCATAATCAATGAGCAAGGTAAAAAAGCCTCTTCGGGCTCAATGTAGGGCTTCCAAATGGTTTGGGGCCGATACAGCAAGGTACTCTACTTAGAGAGTAGTTTCCAAGTTTTATTGAGCAAAATATAAAAAACAAGCCTTATGTGCACAACAAGTGATATCCATCAATTGGCAAATATTTCATGAACCCTTTGGTGTAATTACATCTCCAATCTCACCACCAAACAATGGGAAAATATAGTCCAAGCTTAAGAAATAAATAATTTGGAACGAGGCTCTTGACTCGCTCTAAAATCAGCATATATGTATTGGTTAAATTAAATTCAGCCTTCAGTTTAGTCCATATTTCTTAATTCTAGTCTACAAATCAAAAAGGTTGACAATTGGGGTGATACATTGCTTGTGTAAGCGCTTGACTAAAAACCAGGCAATTATTGCCAAAACTTACCTTCAAATAGCACAATGGGTGACCACCAAAAACAATGTTCATTAAATGACAAGCCAGTGCTTAAAGAATCAACTTTCCAAGTCAATTTTGGCTTGACAACCTCCTCAACTTTCTAGATGCTCTAACCAACAAAAGCACTTCACATGAGTATATGTGAGAAGAATGGTTTGCAAACTCAATTTACACCAAGTCTTTTTGCATCCACTATACTTGGCTAAATTTTATCACATTCTAAGCTGATATCCTATATACTATTTGTTAAAGAATGAACGTCTAAAGAGAAAATCAATGCCAAGAAGGTAAGTATAAACAGAGCAACAAATAAAAGAAGCTTTATCTCCCAATAGCAATAACTAACAACCTCACAAAAGTACTTTCTATTTTTCATGTACGCAAATCAAAATTTATTGGTTATTTAGAAAAGATAAATGGTCTATGGTAATCCATACTTACAATTGCAGTCGCATGCCCAGAGTTTGAAGAAAAGCACAATAAGAATATCTAAAATAAGTTTCTTTCTGCAAGTCAATTCCATCTTTTCTTGAAGGAGAGCATCTCTCAATCTCTTCCCTTGATAAATAATGATCTGAGCCTTCAGAGCTGCTACCAACTGTACTATTAGATCCCTCTACTCTTCTTAAGACAGGTTCATTATCAAAGGTTGCTGAGTTACAAATGCTGTCTTCTGCTTTCCTTGCTAAAGCAGAACTGCTAGTAAAGCCTGTTATATTACAAGAGCTTTCCTCTCTTCTGCTAGTGAAAGCTAAGTTGTTGTTAATGCCCCATGAGCTACAGGCACTATCTTCCAATCTCCTTGCAAAAGGAAGTCCATTGTTGAAGTTAAATGAATTGTTAAAGTTAGTTTCTCTTCTTTTCTTTGAAGCTGGCCCATTGTTGTAGCCTCCTGTAGAATGGAAGCTTTCTTGAAATTTCCGTGTGAGGTTGCGAGCATTATTCTGAAAAATACCTTCATTCCCTGTCCAAACAGGAACATTTTCATAGCCAGATGAGAACCTAAAATTATGGGTACCATTTTGTATGGGCAGCTGATGACCTCGCACATGCCCCATGGCTGAAAATAAATTCCAATCTGCATGGTTATGGTCAAATCCATCCCCAATCAGAAATGGAAATAAAATATCTACTAAAGAACACCCCAATCAGAAATGGCAAATAAAATATCTACTAAAGAACACCCTGTCTGGAGGCAAACTAGTGCACAAGGATCACGAAGTAATTTACAAAAATAAATCATCCAAGCATATACCCAAGCAACAAATTGCATACCAATACGAGTCACTAGACAGATGAACTTCTAACTTGTAGTTCAACATGATGATCATTTGTACATGCAAAACTTTATGAAACCCAGTATCACACACAAGGATCACCAAGTAATTTACAAAAATAAATCATCCAGGCATATAACCAAGCAACAAAGTACATACCAACACAAGTCACTGGACTGATGAACTCCTAACTTGTCGTTCTTAAGATGATAATCATTTATAAATAAAGAACCTTATGAAACCATGCTAGCAACAAGATAAAAGCTTCTTTCACTGCATGTTGAATGAATAACAGAAAAAACAATATATCGTAACCTATGAGGAACTCAATATCTCACAAACAGAAAATCGATCAACATAAGGAAAAAACAATTATTAAAAGAAATAGTTAATTTTGAAATGAACAAATAACACAAAAATAAACATTATATAACAAACAACTCAATATTGGACAAACAAAAATGTACACATAATAAATTCAATGGTGTTCACTAACATTTCTAACTTCTTTGAAGAATAAAATAAACTTTTTCCAAGCTTCTCCACATTGGCAAATTCCCTTCAAAGGGTCCAATAAAATAGTCCATGCTTCTTGAAAGTCCTGTAAACAGTCGCAGATAGTAGGGCAGAAAAATTGATTAAAAAATTCAAATTTGTATCTCAGCAGGAATGGAGGATTTTCTACACCATCATTCCAACCTTTGGCATCTTGTCCTGTAATGCTTCTGGTTGCAACCTCAGGCAACAGGGATGTAAACAAAAGTCTTAAATTTTCTAATGACTACATTTACCAATCCCCTTTTCAATCTTTAAGCAGATTAAAAACTCTTCCAAAGCATGCCTATGGTTCCAACTTAATTTCTGAGGTGTTGTCGCCAAATTCTTTCCTGTGTGAAATCACTTCATCAAAGTTGATAGCAAAACCAATGTCGAACAAAAATTGCTTTGCAAATTTATGGGACAAATCTAAGTATTGTACAACAATATTCAAATGCCCCACTTGCCAAACAGAAACAACGGTATCCAATCCTTCGCTGCACCTTCAGCTTCTGTTTATTTTTTAAAAACTAGCCAGTCGAACAATTAATATCCAGATTCCACACAATCCAGTGCGTCAGTGTTTCCTATCTTCAGATTATACTCAAAGCAATATCTGGTACAAGTGGCAACAATCTGCACTCAGATAGTAACCTATTTGGAGTACCTTCCAATAAAACAACTTGAAATTCAGAAGGCTCAGCTATTCAATATCGAACATCCAATGCTATCCAGCACGTTTCTTGCCTTGAGCAGTCCTTGAAAATCACCCAATAAATCCTGCACGAAATGACACAAATATTTAGCTGCACCTTGGATTAGGACACAAGAAAATATTTATAATTTAAACAAGCATACAATACAAACATTCTCCACACTATTCATTCTAGTTATTACCTTAAGCTCACCCTCAAAAAATCAAGGAAATTGCATAAGCATGGCAATGCAGTTATCAATACCTGTGCACATATAATTTCTCAAGCCTTGCAATTATGATAGTAAAATCTCCACTCTTTGCAAGTTGTACACTGCCCAAAGCATCTGACAAAATTTGCACAAACACGCTAATGTATTTATTAATACATCACAATGGACAAAAAAATTGCAAATCCTCGGAAACCAAACAATTAATTTTAGTCAGCCCTACCTTGAATTTCACTTAGCATCCGACAAAATCTGCAAAAAATAAAGGGGAGAATTTGTCATAATTTCCAGCAAAACATTACGAATGAAATTGCAATAATCGATACGAACATCTACAGGCTACAAGTAAAACTACAGAAATACATCAAAATGCGCAATTTCACAACCGAAAAACGGTACAAGGCACCTGCTAGATATTGTTATCGACATGAAAGGGCTAAAGCTAAACCTAAGTGCACATTTGCAGAGGACTCAAAATCCAGATAAGTTTCGGGGAGAATATAAAAGACAGATAATTGTAAAATATCTCCATCGACGACTAGTAAATAATACCATTTTTCTAAAGGAATAAATGCATAACCCTTCACAAAATAAAAATTCGATATCATTTAAAAATAAAAAAATAAAACAATTTCCCAATTATATACCATTAAATTCTATAAATAATTCTCAGCCTTCCCCGAAGATAAAAAGAGAAAAAGAAAAGAACAGTAGACAGCGTAATTTCAGACATACACAAACAAATCAAATATGTTCAATTGAGAACGATATAGGTACAGCAAATATTTCACTTAAAACACATGCAAGCTAAAGAAACAAGCATAGAGTATAGAGCCAGAAAATGTTTAATCATGTCACAAAATCATGAAAGCCTTACCCAATTAATACCGCAATTTGCTCCGCGGTGCCTTTTGGACCAAATATTCACAGAAATTGGCCGTACAACTGCTACACAATTCAGCGATTTGGGAGGATCCCACGGAGAAAAAAACAGAGATAAAGAAAATAGAGCCTTGGACACCAGATTTCTGAGAACGGTAAAGGTGTACCGTTGAAAGAATACAAATCGTGCGATAGGCGGTAAAAATGGCCCTTGCAGCACGGCTCTAAGGGTTCGTACCCACTGGTGTAAGAGTATTCTCTGTACAAACCCTAAAGGTTGTCCTCAAAATCTTTTACAGGGAATTTACTAGCATTATGTTTTCTGTTGGAATTAACGGGGTGCAAGTAGGTAAGAGGGAGGTTTTCGAGTGTTACAAAGATGTACTTCTCCTTTGCCGGCGTGTCAGAAGTTCGCAAACGTACAGCATTCTAGCCGTTTTCCGGTCGCCAAGAGCACCGGGAAGAAAGTCCGGGAAATTTGAGGGGAAATGGCGTTTGTGTTCACATGACGTTGCGCCGGGGGAAATGTGTTATGTTTAATGTTTTGGGATATAGTTCGTTGACTGACGTTTTCGTAACTGTTAGGCTCCGCACACGGACGAAAGAGGGGCGCCTCCGCCGCTGAATTTAAACATGTATGGAAGATCAGCATAGATTTATTTTAACACAGGGATGTGATGTGAATAAATATGTATGAAATCTTAAATTAAAACGTATATTTATTTATTTTAATTTTGGATTGAGCAAGCCTCAATACGGATTAAAAATAAACAAAGATAATTTTAATTTTGGATTGACCAAGCCTAATACGGATTAAAAATAAACAAAGATATAAGTGAAGTGAATAAATATCTATGAAATCTTAAATTAAAACGTATATTTATTTATTTTAATTTTGGATTGAGCAACTCTCAATACAGATTAAATTAAAAAAAACAAAGATTTAATTTTTTATGGAAAATAAAAAAGTTAAGATGGATGTACATTTTTTTTTTTTATTATAGATTTTATAATAAATAGTTTAAAGATGCTTCTAAGTAGTTTTTTGTTTTTTTGGAAACTCTAATAAAGGGAAAGGAAATAGACATTTTTACTAAAAATCTTACAAGAACCATTTTGTATTAATAGAATTGCATATAGCTTATTGTGGATTGTGGAACTTATTGTTTTTTTATTAAAAGATTTTATTGCAAATCAAAAAAATCAAAAATATAGAATGTTTAGTCACCTTCTTTTTATAATTACCAATATAGAATGTTTAGTCACCTTCTTTTTATAATTACCAGTGTTTCTTATGATTAGCTATTTTTTCATTTTTCATTTTGATGAAATTCAAAAATTTTGAATTATATTTATTAATGTTATAGATGTGTCATATCTACCTTGGTTTTATATTACATCAATCAACAAAAATTTAAGTAATTTTGTAGCAAGTGATATAAAATAGCAACAAAGTAAGTTCTAAGGGTTGGCTTAATTAGTTGAACCATCCATCCAAGGCATATTGTTGATGGGAAACCATAAGTTACAGGTTCAAATTTGGTCAAGTCCATGGAGTTATTAACCACTATTGTGGCTAGCGATTGAGTTGCCCTCTATCTAGATATTTCAGGGAAGATGGGGCAATCCTATGAGGTTTTTCTTGGAACAAATTATTAATTGGGTCTTGCTTGGGTAGTTAAGAAGATGAGTCATTATTAGGGGTGGCAAGTGTGGGGGGGTCATCTTGGATCCCGAAGAAAAATTTGAAACAACTTGCACATGAGGTTTAGGAAAGTCCAAAAATAATCAAGTTGAAGTTTATTCTCTTTTTCAAGGTCTTCTTCTAGCAATTGAATCTAGAATGAAGACTTTGATTGTCACAAGTGACTCATGCACAATCATCAGATTAATGCACTCGAAATCAACCTCGTCTGATAGTAGGCTTGCATCTATCTTGGTTTACACTCAAAAGGAGATCTGTAATCTAGAAAAAATCTATTTTTTCATATTTTAAGAGAATGCAACTATCAAGTTGATTCTATTGTCAATGAGGCCACCACTCTCGAAATGGGGGTGCTAAGGAAAAATGGGGTTTGGCACTATCAAGCCATATCATAACTTTCATAGGTCATGCATATGAAGGCATGTAACATCATACTAAATCACCATATGTCACAATACCATCTCCAGCTAATTTCAAACAAGGCACCTAGATACGAAAGGACTTGTCCACCCCCCTCTCGCATACTTGAACTAAATAATGGTTTGTCTCTTGAACCGCCTGGTGAGGTTTATCAAAGGCAAGGTGGTATAGTGGAAATCTGCAAGGGAGAAGCAAGCATTGTCATCTGGAGCAAAGCCAATCTACCAAAAAAATTCTTGGTAAGAGTGTCCCTTGGCCTTTGGATGGTATTTTGGAATTTGTATTTGATTATTGTATTCTAAGGGCATGCTCTATGCATGGACATTCCTCTTTTCTAGCCCTTGGATTTTCTCTACGTGTATGGTTTTTTGATGTTATTGCATCCTAGGTATGCATTTGGCATCTACCCTACTAGCCTTTTGGGTTGTAGTTTCAGTGAGTTATTGTATTTTGGTGTTCAAGACACTTTCTTGTGGGGGTATGGCTTTTTATTTTGTTTGACACTGATTATTATGGTTTATTTAGCTTCAGAAATATATGTGGATCCTTGGCACTCTAGTAGCGTTGTGTGGTCTATGGTGAAGGGGGGGGTTTCTTGTATCTTGGAGTTAAGGTCATCCTGAGTGGAAGTTCGGGCTCCATAAGGCTCTCATAAGAAGTTGGTAGCTTTGTTTCTTTCTACATGATGTATCCATGGACTGTCTGGAAGCTTGGGAAGTTCAAAGAGTCCTTTGAAGAAATGAAGAATCCATTCATTGTAACATGAATTCTCTTTTCTTCGTAACTACAAAAGTACATGAAAACAAACAACAATGCAACTCTCCAAATGCCATAATTATGAACACTCTAGTCCAACAAAAACAACAAATAGATACCCTTGAGATTGAATGCAATATGTTAAGAGATATGGTCCTTAACCTAAGCTAAGGATCTTGATCTGCTACTTCCAAACATAGGATGTCAACAAATTTAGTTCAAGTGGAATTCAAGGAGGAAGACATAGCTCGCCAAATGATATAAGACATGTATATTGGAAATGAGGACTCTCTTCCTTCCAACATTGGGCTAGAAGAAGCCAACAATCGTTATGTTTTTCATTAAAATTTATGTTTAGTAATGCAATTATAATACTAAGTGTTTTCTCATAACTATATACCTGTAAGAAATTTTGGGATGTATTTTTTTTAAGGAACTGAATAAGATTATATTAAAATAGTTGTGTCAAGGCAAATCAACAAGCTAAATCTTTTAAAGTTTACAAAAAATGGCACATTTCTTAATGAGACCAGGTTTTTGCCCTGAGGTAACAGAGTCTTGTCTAATCCTACAAGGTGCCTTGCTGCAATTTTTTTTTATATACTACGGTAATAACAAAATGCATTTGAAATACATTTACAAAACAGATTTATGTGAAGGCTCCTCCTTAATTTATATTAGAGTTGGCATGTTGTTTTCTGTCTTCGTCAATTCCACAACGCCGCCTATGTGTACTTTTCTAGAATTTCCTTCTAGCTTATTTCTTGTAGTTTGATTGATGGATTATGAGGTTGAATGCGTTGGAATGACTACTGCTCGAAACTGAATGCATTCATGTTCCATTAGTTCCATGTGACTCGGTAAACTAGCAATTGTTCTCTCCAACTCCTTATTTCTTTGTCGCTCCTTCTCCCTTTCTCTGTAATGAATGAGTTCCTATTCCAATAAGTCAACTCTACGAGAAAGGATGGAAACTGAATTTTTGAGATCTGCAACCCTCAAACTATCTCTCTCTACTATCTCAATACGATGGAACATATTTGGTATTGAATGGTTCAAGTGGGTGAAGTGAACAACATGCTCCCTTAATTTATCTTGAACCCCTTCTAAAATGTCTTCATGGTGGCATAATATCATCTTGATATCCCTCCCCAAAGGATCCATAATAGACTTACTAATGTTTCCCCTGGTTCTAAGATTGCCAAGGTTCTGAGTGCCAAATCTAATTGTGTCACTGAAGAAACTTGCATTTACTGTAATTTTTTCCTTTTGCTTCAACAAATTTGATAATTGCAGCAAGATTTTGGAAAGACATCTTATACTTAGTTAATTCAATGGTAAAGTTGTTGTCTATCCTTGAATAACTGACCGAGACCTTAAAATTGATAATTTTTTTCAAAACTTGTCTTGAGACTCTATGAGGGTTGCAGTCTAAACATAAGGGAGAATCCAAAAAGAATTTTCCCCAAACTTGAAGACGAGAATACATATACCCAACTAGGTGCCAAAGCTCGAGACGAAACTGGGAGAGGAACTCAATTTTGAGAGTAATAACTATGTGATTACCATTAGACATTGAGTGTTGAGGGAGGATACAAGAGGTTATCAAGTTCAAAGTACATATACAACACTACTACATATTGAAGAGAAAAAGTTCAATTATTCATTTTTTTTCTAAATCCACCCCGTATTCGTCGCTATCTCAACGAATGTACTTTGCCTAAATTAATATGGTCAACGTTCGTCGCAAGAGCGACGAATGACCTAACATTAAAAGTGACCGTTAAAAATGACAAATAAATAGGTAAAAAAAGGAAATATTTTAGGTCATGGTCATCGCAATTGTGATGATTGTGACCTAAAATCGAACTATAAATATTTGACGATTTAAAGATGTTGCGACAATCTTGCTATAACAACGACGGTTCCGAAAGGGTATTTTTGTGTAGAAGTTGTGCGGAAGAATGTCGCAGAATGTTGTTAGAGGTGGGGAAAAAAGTAAAGCGGGTGAAAAGGGTGATGGTAGATGTTATTGCCCTTGTAAAAAATGTTGTCTCATACGTCCCGTAAGAATTTTAATAGCAATAGCTACAAAACATTGTAGAAAATATGGGCACATTGATGGTAGATCGAATGAATATCGTCCCATGGTAATTAGATATATATTCATTATCTTTTTTTATTTTGTCAATTTTATATAAAATTATATATGTATGTATGTATGTATGTATATTGTTTGAATGTTTGTTATAGTATACACAAATTTTGCATGATTGTTTGTAATTATAAAGTTAGAGTTGCCCTCTAACTTTCCGCAGAATATTGCACCAAGTATTAGTAGAAATGATGGTGTGCAAGCTTAGGAACATCATGACCAAGCAAATGAGGATCTCATGGAAGAAGATGATGGGACAAATCAAGTTAATGATCCCATGGAAGAAGATGATGGGACAAATCAAATGATCCAAGATTTGTTTTCGTAGCCGGATGAGGATGGGGAAAATGTTGGTATTTAT
>ML781042.1:96049-126826 GCA_009831015.1 Picea engelmannii | reverse complement strand
ATATAGTTATATATCTATAACTATTAAAATATAAATAAATTAACTTACAAACGAATAATTTGAATGTAATAAATCAACATACCTTTTTTAATGCAACAAAAAATTGTTTCAAAACTGATGTAGAACTTGAATTTGGATAGTTGAGTTTAACATCATCCTGACTTTCTTCATTCAACATCTTA
Source organism: Picea engelmannii (assembly GCA_009831015.1). Classification (NCBI taxonomy): domain Eukaryota; kingdom Viridiplantae; phylum Streptophyta; class Pinopsida; order Pinales; family Pinaceae; genus Picea; species Picea engelmannii. Next base: position 126,644 of record ML781042.1, on the reverse strand, counting down.
ACCATTTCCTCTTGTATTCTCATATACACCTCGTGACTAAATAAATAAAAAATATTGTTATAATGATATATATAATAAAATACTTAGAACATTGATATGCTAAACTGTTTTTTTTTTTTCTTGTCCTAACATAAATAAAAGTAACTCAACAAACTTACTTTTTAAATTCATCACACATTTCTTCCATTGACAATTCTCCCGATCTTACACGTGATAATATAGCTGTGATAAGTTTCTCATCCTTCACTCCTTGTATTGTTCTCCAAGGTGTTATAGTCATATCATCTGGAAGATTTTTTATTTCAGGACCTGTCTTACTTGTGCAACATATCAATGGTTTAGCCTTCTCGACTCTTTGATTTTTTATACTAATATTTTCCCATAGGGTGAAGATCTCATCTATCAAATCCTATACCTGTCAAATTCTAAATCCCAATTGAAAATAACTATCCATAGCTCTAAATACATCACTTCCTTTGCGATTTTTTTCTTTTGCATTTTCATCATCAAGTGGGAATCTTATTTCCATACAACATTGCTTCTAAAACTTGGCATCAACATTTGATCTCTCCCCATGACATATTTCATAAAACTCATTATGGATAAATCTCACCCTTTGAATGAAAGTCGTGGACATTCTGTACTCATTGTCTGTGTTATGATCCCATGCCAATAACTTTGCTTCTGAATCTGTTAAACCAACATAAATCATGCATTTGACTGTCTCAAAAAGAGGATTATTGGGATATTCTTGCATAAATTCTCTTCTAGCCTCTATAGAATGATTTCCTCCAATCACATAATAATTGTAGTCAAAACATTTTGATCTATCAAATTCTTCCCTCCTAGGAACTTCTATTGGGTCAACAAGAATTAGGTAGTCAACCACATATGCATATGGATTGTACCTAATCAATGCTTTCAAATTGTGAATATGCAAGTGATGCGGTTTTCTAATTTGATATTTTTCTTGCCCTTTTGTGGGTCTATAAAGTTGTTTCACATTGAACTGAAATGTATGGCCATCATCAACTAAGTTCGTCATCCTCAATCTATTTCGAATGACATTTTGTGTTGTTTTCATAATACTATCCTCTAGATCGACACCTAGTGTTGTTATTTCTCTGCTACCTTTAGGAATTTCACTATAATACTCAGAGCTAATGATGGATTCTTGAACATCATAACCAACATTTGCTTTCTTTCTCTTATTATTTAAATGGGTTTCATCTAAATCAATGATTTCTTCATAATCAATAAGAATGGACTCATCATTGGCCATTGCCCTTTTGCATTTATCTTGTTTGTTCTTTTTGCGAGAAGGAATGATAACCTCATTGGGACTATTCTCAAAAAAATATTCATTTGGAGTTTCCTCATTTTCAAATGTAACCCATTTAGGATTTTTAGAATGAGGACTTTTCTTTCTTCTTTCATGTTCTTCTATGTCTACTCTTGCAGCTTCAAACTCTGTTACTTTTTGTTTATTTTTCCTTCCTTCTCCTGTCTTTTCAATATGAAAAGCGTTTATGACATCCATGATATTATTCTTTGTAGAGTAAATCCCCACTAACATATGTGAAAGTCGTTCAGCAAAATCCTGTAAAAATAAAAATATAACATTTTCATGTTAAGTAAAATTAAAAAACCCTCGGATGGGGTGACAAGTGGAAATCATGCACATTAAAGAGTTAAATGCACATGACGCCACCCTCTCCTCACTACATCGCAGGATAAGCGATATTCATTGCTCATACGCATTGGTGCGACGACGCACAGGCTCTGGTTTAATGGCTTCCTTCGAACAACAATGATGACAGGTCAGGATGGGTACGGGGAACATGAGTATGGTCCTTTCAAATCCTCTAGCGCATCACCATTTACAACGGGTACGCATTGGTTATTGTCATTTGTTTTGGAATAACTCTTGGATTTTGGCATAGCCAGTGCTTGTCTAGTTTTCTTGCTCCCCTTTTCGCAACCTCTGCTCCTGTTATACATCCTGATTACTCACCCAGTCATGCCACGGGAAAGAGGCAAGCCCAAGAGAGGGACTTCCTACTACAGTTTTGTTTCCATGTAGTGAAGGCTACACCTCTTCTTCCCTTCACAATCTACTTGTTTGGTTTGTCTAGATAATTCTTTTGTTACACCGCCTCCCTCCTCTACCTAAAATAGGGTGTTGGAAGAACCTCCCATGGCTATCGTTGAGGAAGAAATTTTGAGGAAGAAATTCCTTCTGTCCTGATTCAAATTTCACCAGATTCTCTCTTGTACATGATTCCGAACGCCCAAGTCCCATCTTCCCCTCCTGGTCCGTCCACCCTTGGAACTCCCGCTGCTTCGGATTGGGATACCTACATAATTGAATCAGAAGTCCCACTAGAGGTGCACCATGCAGGGATTCTCCCTCATGAAGACCACCCTCTTCTCTCCACTACGATGGACCAGGGATCGAGTTCTACCTGCCGTCTCTCACCGGATCATTTGGCTCTCATTTTTTATATATGTCAGGGCATAAAAGAGCATTTTCACAGGAATACCATGCACAAAAACCACTTAGACTTGTTGTTTGATGCTTTCTCAAGCGTGCCAAACAAAAGAAGTTACCCAACCTATGCACAATCATTCGTCTTCGCTCCCACCTGGAAAAATCATGGCGACAACGAAAATTCGGGTTCACCCACTATATAATTCTGTTGTGTTTCTTTTTTATGTTATTATGCATTATCATTGTAGGAATTCAACTTGTTCAGAATCCAAGACTCTAGTTCACCTATTCTGGTTTCCATCTGTTTGGCAGAATAAGTGGTGGGTTTTGGGGCTATTTTTCATACATGTATTGTTGTGATGGCATTAAGTAACACAATCTTTTTATTTACAAAATAATAATAATAATAAACGATACAAAATAAAAAATAAAAAAATAAAAAATAAATTACATTGCCTTTCTCAATGTCATCAACGATGGATGCACATAATTCTGTAAAACATTCATTATTGTTATACTTGCTCAATTTGAAACAATATCTAATCTTGATATAAGTTCTTCCTTGTTTGACGAGTGCATAAACAATATTTGTGGGTGACACCAAACACATATCTCGTAACAAGCCAAGTGCTTAATAATTCCTTGCACATGTTCTAATTTAGCACAATACATATATATATGATCTCCATTGTTGCCTTGCTTGTCCTTCACAAACCAAGAATATTCCAGTTTGTTTTCATCTTCCACAAATTTCCACTCTCTAACATTCTTTTTTTCCCTTGACAACTCAGGTGTTGTGCTATCAATTTGTTGCCTAGTATTCACGAAAGTTCCAGTTGCAATTTTGGATGCCATTATTGCAGGTCATGATCCAAATATATTCATAGATAATCTCTTTCCTGCCATTTTTCCTATAGAAAAAAAAATTAGGCCTTTTACATTATAATAAACAAAAAAAAACATTGAATATAAGAACTAATTAAAAAAAAATAAAAATTGACCCAACATGTCCAAACATCAAGACTCTTAGCCACTTGTTCTGGTTTCCATTTGTTTGGCAGAACAGGTGGCTGGTTTTGGGGCTATTTTTCAGACATGTATTGTTGTGATGGCATTATAAGGTAATTCAATCTTTTTATTTACAAAATAATAGTAATAATAAACAAAACACACATTAAAAAAAAAAAAAAAAAAAAAAAAAACATTACATTGCCCTTCTCATGTCATCAACGATGGATGCACATAATTCTATAAAGCATTCATTATTGTTATAATTTCTCAATTTGAAACAATATCTAATCTTGATATATGTTTTGCCTTGTTTGACGAGTGCATAAACAATATCTGTGGCTGACACCAAACATATATCTTGTAACAAGCCAAGTGCCTAATAATTTCCTTGCACATGTTCTAATTCGGCACACTACAAATATATATGATCTCCATTGTTTCATTGCTTGTCCTTCCCAAACCAAGAATATTCTAGTTTGTTCTCATCTTCCACAGATTTCCACTCTCTAACATTCTTCATTTCCCTTGACAACTCAGGTGTTGTGTTGTCAATTTGTTGCCTAGTATTCATGGAGGTTCTAGTTGCAATTTTGGATGCCATTATGGCAGGTCATGATCCAGATATATTCATAGATAATCTCTTTCCTGCCATTTTTCCTATAGAAAAAAAAATTAGGCCTTTTAAATTATAATAAACAAAACAAAAAACATTGAATATAAGAACTAAGTTAAAAAAAAAAAAATTAAAAAAAATTGACCCATGGAGTTATTAGACCGATGTCAAGATCAAGCCTTGGCGTCTGGGGCCAAGGCGATGCCCGACATCGCCCCAGCTCGGCCAAGCCCTGGGCACGCCCAAGGCTTGGTCGCGAGGCTGGCTTGGGACCATGACTTGGTCATAGGGGGCCAACTCTGTGGCCAAGACGTGGGTGTGCCCATGATTTGGCCATGGGGCTGGCCCCCCATGGCCAAGGCACGACCGAGCATCGCCCCACCCCCCACGACCAAGCCCCAAACATCGCCTCGAGCACCCCCGTAGGCCAAATCACAGTCTTGCGTGGGAGGGGCATTCCGCCCAGTAACCACCATGGGCCAAAACTAAAAAAATTTAAGTAAAAAACTATAAAAAAGGTAATTTTTTCTACAAAACTATACCTAAATTTGCCTTTTTTTTCTTTTTTTTTTTTCTACAAATCTTAAGAAATTTTGTTAAAATTTCTTTGAAAAAAGTTGTGATTCTCTAAAATGTTAGATTCTCCTCAAATGTCTTCTGAATGTTTCTCCCTTGTAGCTTGCTCCAAATTATTTAACGAACACTGCCCAAGATTTCACACAATGTAAAAAGACAAAACAAAATTGTGTATATATAACATAGACGATATAAATTATTGTTAGTATAATGAATGTGGGATAAATAAAAATGAAGAAGATTGTCTACATATATACCTAAAATTACATGGATCATCGCTATGCTTAATGAATGTGGGATAAATAAACAAACATGAGAAATATTGTAATCAACAATTTTTTTTCCTTTGGAAAAAAAACATAAATTTTTTATATCATCATAATAAGGGATTTTAAAAAAATATCCCCTAAAGTCCACAAAAGATAGCTTGCAACCCGAGCTCTAAACAATATATCATCGAACATAAAACAGTCAGGATTACATATGAAAATAGGTTACATAATGAATTGTTCTTTCTGGTATGTCTCTCAATACATAAAGAACTTGCATAAACAATAAGGCAGTCAAAACTCTTCGGTTGTTGATCAAGACAAGTGTTGTTACAACTATAAAAATTGTGAATCAAAATTTGTCCTCTATAGCAATCTAAGGTCTGCAAAAGGAGATTAAATTTGAATCTGCAAAAAGGATCTCTGCTCAACCCCTATTAGGGATCCATTTCTAAATTCTTCTATTGTCCATTGCCAGAGATCCAACTGAAGACTCTTCTTAGAGAGCTTATCGACCCTTTCATTCCTTTCCCTATATACATGATGAAGAGAGAAAAATCAAAAGAGTCAATTAAATTGAGAACTTCTTCCATTGTAGGACTGATTATGATGTTGTGACATTTCTGAATCTTGTTTAACCAATTAATTATCAACTGGTAATCACCAAAATTTTGTAAATAAGTAACCTCTTTCTCTATAGAAACTGTGATAAAATTTTTTATGGCCATCAATTCTAAAAATTATTTGTCCCTGGCCCTAGGTATATTTTTATAGAAAAGAAGTGCATATCCGAAAACAATAGTAAGGCCCCTCCTCCACACTTTTGGTTGACTAAATGAGTTGATCCGTCGAAGAAATCCCACGACCTAGTTTTGTCCACTTCCTCTATACTTACCACTCTTGGAGGGGGAACACTTTTCTTTTGGGGAAAATGAGATAGAATATCAAGACTGTGAATATCGATATGGGTTGGACTGGAAATAGAATCTTTGAAAATTTCCCCATTTCTAGCTAGCCAAACTCCCCCCAAAATGAGGAGGGGTAATGCTTTTATATTTTTATTTGATCTGGATAACAACCAAATCTTCCAGGCGTCCTCTAGTGAGGATCCCTGCCAACTGCAAACCTGATCTAATCTAGCCGAAGCTTCCTTATAGACCTGTAAAGTGAAAGGGCATTCCATGGAGAGGTGGTAGGAGGATTCTTCTGCATTTTTGTATAGTGTACACCATCCTGGTCCCTCTAGATTTATGGTTTTCATTCTATCCCAATTGGGCACTTTATTATTTAAGAGACACCAGAAAAATATTCTAGCCTTGAGGGGACATTTAATATTCCATACCCCCTTCCACCACCAAATCAGTTCCATTTGCAAATATTCTACATTGATCAGTGCATATCCTACTTTTGGAGTATAAACCCCAAAGGGGGAGTGTTTCCATATAAGATCATTGTCTCTGATCATGATTCTGATGTGGTCTGTCCTTAATCCAGATATGTAGTCTCTCCAGGACTCAACCAAGTCCTTATCTAGTCCTAAATGATATGCATCCATCCATCCTTTGCTCCATATTGAAGTTTGGGTTGGATCCACAATTTGAGAGAGATAAAAAACCCCTTATAGGTGTAATATTTCTATCATGGCCTGAGGGAGTAAATGTTTTCTGTTGCTTCCTAGCCAAGGGTCCATTCCAATCCTTACTTTGTTTCCTTTAGCTATTTTCCAGGACAAACCTTCCCCTATTACCTGGAAGGCTTTTAGAGTAGCTTTACAAATGATTGAGTAGTTCCTTGCCTCTTTAATAGGAGTTTTGATCCAATCTTCTAACGAGGTTGGAGAAATGTATTTTTGGGTAATTAATATTGTCCATAGGCTTGACGTAGTGATGACTCTCCTTCTAATATTTACGGCCAAGGATTTTGAGAAAAAATAGATATTTTTAAGGCCCCATCCTCCTAAACGTTTTGGGGTTGCGAGCATGCTCCATTTTACCCATGGCATGACGAAATACTCCTTTGATCCTACCCAAAGAAACTTTGAGCATATTCGTTTAAGCTTTTCAAGAATTCCCCTCGAAATCCATGCCAACGACGTCTAGTATATCGAAATGGCTTCCAAAACCGATTTAACCAAAACCAGTCTACCAACTCTTGACAACTAGTGGAAAATCCAGATCTTTAATCTTTTCTCCAATTTTTCTATTATCCATGCCCATTCTTCCTTTCTGTAGTTGTTCGGTTTGAGATGAAAACCCAAATAATTCAGCCCTTTGTCAAAAGGTTTCTGCCCAAAATCAAAGGTGGATTGATAATGTTCCACTTCTTGCTCTGTCGTAGCATTTGTTGAAATTCTATATTTTTTCTCGTTTATTTACATCTCAATGGATTTTATAAAGATGTCCACAATATATGTGAGGTTGTCTGCATATCCATATTAACCATTATAGAATATCAACACATCACCTATGAAAAGTAGATGGGTAATACATAATCCCCCTGAGATGTGTATTCCTTGAAAATAGCCTATATTTTTTGCCTCTTGAATACCTCGACTTAGATGTTCAACTACCAGTAAAAACATGAGAGGCGAAAGAGGACATCCTTGTCTGAGTCCCCTTCTTGCTTTGAAAAAAGGAGAGGCTGCCCCATTTATGAAGACCTCAAAAGAAGCAATAGATAAACATCCCATCACCCAATTGATGAAAGAGGTTTCAAACCCTAGATGAATTGGCAAAATCCTCATATTAACCCAACTCACTCTGTCATAGGCCTTTGAGAGTTCAATTTTTATTACTGCCCCCTTCAATTTCTTGGTTTTGATTCTATGAAGTGTCTCATGATCCACTCCAATGGATTCATTGATTTGTCTACCTTATATAAACCCAAACTGTTCGTGCAAAATTCTTTTCGAGAGCACAACCTTAATTCTTTTGCTGATTGTTTTTGAGATAATCTTTTAAATGCTATTACAAAGGGAGATTGGTCTAAAGTATTCCAGTGTACTCGGATTATCAACCTTTGGGGATCAAGACTAAGAAAGTGGCATTGAAGGGGTCATGTATATGGTCATTTTGTCTTGACTCCTCCACCACTTTTAGGATATCATTCCCAATTAAATTGTAGAGTCCCATAAAAAAATCCATTGACCATCCATTAGGGCATGCCCTTTTATCCTTTTGGAAGTTGAAGAGTATCTCCTTTTAATTATTCCTCCTTTACTTATTTCATGAGTTCCCTATTATCTTCTTCCTATGCGAACTTGGGGAAAGGTCTGATTATTCCCATAATAGCCTCAATATGAGAGTGAGCATCTTCCTTAAAAATATTTCTAGAGTGATATGTGCTCATTTGTGCCTTGTCTTGGAAAGAGGAGGTTTTATTTCCTTGGGAATCATTCAGACTCTAGATTGTATTTACCATTCTTCTTCCTTTCGCATAAGCTTGGAAGAACTTTGTGTTCTCATCTCCGCTTCTGAGCCATAGAGCCCTACTTTTTAAACACCTGTTTTTTTTTTTAGTAGTTGACTGTGTTTCCTTTCCAGAATGAGGAGTTGGTCTATGGATTCCCGGTTTAAATACCCTCCTCCCTTTGCTTCATACAAGTTTCAAAGGTAATTTTCTGTCTCAATCAACTCCTGGTCTTCCAAAATTATTTTTCTACTTGCCCATTGGTCGGTCTTCTTCTTCAGTCTTTTCAGGTTTTTGGCCATTTGGATTGTCGCCCTAATACCTGTGGAAGTATCAATGGGTGATGAAACTTCCTTTACTAAGGCTATACACTCTTCATCATTTAGCTAGGACAAATTAAATTTAAAAGGGCTTGCATGTTTTTTTGGTTGGGAAGCAACTTCAAGGAAAATAGGATGGTGGTCTGAATCTCCCCAACTTCCCACCCAGTGTCTCCACATTAGGGGATATTCCAATAAATTCCTTGCCAGAAGAAAACAATCTAGTCTTTTTGTAATAAGGTCTTTTCCCAACCTTTTGTTTCTCCAGGTTAGGGTTATTTTTAGTAGGTCTAGGTCCACTGTGCCCCTTCCTACAATCATATGAGAGAAAAAGTTGCATAGAGGGTCATGCCTATCTCTTTCTCCCCACAATTCGACTTCTCCCAAAGAGAAATTTAAGTCTCCTCCCAGAATGGCTTCCTGATTGTTCAAGAAGGATTTACTTATAAGGCCTTCCCAAAAATTTGTTCTATTCTAGTGGGGGACATACACATATAAAATAGAGAACTCCCTACCCAATAATTCAAAGAGGATTATGACTCCCATAACCATCTCACAACTCCAGGAATTTAAGACCTCTATTTTATGGGGGTTCCATCCAATTGGCAAACCTCATGATCACTCTCTTGCACTTGTTCAAATGAAAATCCATATTTTTAAGATTTTCTCCAAGATGGAGTAGTCACTGCTTCATCCTCCAACATTTCTTGAAGAAAAATGATATCTGGTTGGTTTTACTTCACCAACCTTTGGAGATCAGACTTTTTGGAGGGGTTCACTACACCCGTAGAGTTTAGGGAGAGAATTTTCATATTATGCCCCCTTCCAAGGGTTGAGATGCTCTAAGGACCCCAAAAATCGATTGTTGTATGTCTGTAGCAATGTCCAGTGAGGATTTTGATTGAGATTTGGACAGAAAGGACTTCCTTCCTTTGCCCCTTGTCCCATGTGAAACTGGCGGATTAAGAGCAAGCCCTTCAAGCTTCTTATTTATATCATTTAAAACTAGGATTTCTTTGTTACAGAGGTGGTAGGAAATCAAGTCCTCCTCAAAGTCTCTCGAGGATGAAGGGGATGAGTCATTCACTAAGGCGGGCTCTGAGGGAAGAACATTCTTTACAACATTCATGGAGGTAATAAGATTAGGGGAGGGTTGGGAATTTTTTTTTGTAGAACATGATGTTGACTGAATTTTTTTGGGAACCCTTTCCACTCCTTTCCAACTAGAGTTATAAACTAGAAATTTAAATTAAGAGCATGGAAGGGGTAAAAGGGAATACCCGAATGCTTGTGCAATGTAGGAATATGATGGACCTGATCCTCCTTCTCCCGTGACCATAAAACCATTTGACCGTTTGAAGCGCATTCTGTCTCCTGCAACTGATCTTTATGACTACCTCTTGCCAGTAAAGGGTTTGGGACTAAAATACCCTCCTCTTCCACTGCCACCATAGTATGGGGCCTCAAAATTGTTAGGGGAGTAGCATCCTCAAGGTGAGATGCCCCTCTCTTCTTTTCCTTCTCTGGCCCTTTGTTTCCTCGGGTTCCCTTTTTTTTTTTCCCCAAAAGTGGCGATTTGCAGTCCTTTTCCACATGGCCATGCTTATGGCATCTATGTCATCTAAACATGATTCCTTCGTAGTCCAAGTTCTGAACTAGAGAGTTTCCCCTCCAAGACATGATTAATTCCTATGCAAGACCTTTCCTGGTATTTAAAATACCAAAATCTGAGCGTATGACATTATCTTTGTGTCTAGAAAGGACATATCAATGCTTAAAAATGTTCCCAATGTGTTCCCCAAAAGTATGAAACCCTCCTTGGTCCATAATTCTACTAGAAGCGCTGACAATCTCACCAAAATCGAGAGCTCATCAACACTTTCTCTACCGACATCGAATAATAGAGTCCATTTCTTACGTAGTACCAGGGCCGACTCTAAATGATAGGGGCATTTTAACACCCATTCCACCTCTTCATCCTTTTTAAATTTCAGCATGAACCGTCCCTTAGCTAAGGTTTGGACCTCTGAAACCTTATTTAGCTTCTCCTTCCCAGTTTTATTAACCTGAGCCTTCACCATTCTGTGCGAAGAGACCATGATTGAGGAGATTTTGACAGAAGCAAGGTTCGATCCAATTGTGACTATTTCTAAGAGGGTTACAATCAAAGGGCATATCCATCATAGACCCCAACAAGTCATCCACTACATGTTATAAAACCTTGGAGTTTATCTCTACTCGAAGATTCGATGGATGAAGGGAAGAAACAAGTTCATCGAAAACTCTTGTGCCAAGAGAAGAAAGAGTAGGTAAAGGCGTGACTTCAATAAACCTGGCATCACCCAAAACCTTCGTGCCGAACCTCTTGAAGCTATCCCATCCACTAGAGGAAAGAAAAACTGTAGCTTTGGAACCTTCTCGATCCTCCAGAAACAAGTTATCTTCCTTCATAGATACAACAGAAGAGGAACAAGGTCCAGGTGGCGATGCCCAAATCTTTTGTCGATCCAACAAATATGCCTCATAGTCTAATAGTTCGATATCCTCCATTGTGATGGGCAGACAAATAGGAAGAGTCGGTGCCAACAGGTAAAGTCTTGGAGGCTTCTTGGACATAAACCTTTGGGAGGAGAGATGTGATAGATTTTGGGGAGGCAAAAAATTGTTGGCGGGAGAGGGAGTGACCAGAGAAGAAAAGAACAGAAAAGGGAAACTGAAAAAAAGGTTATGGGAGAGGAGAAACCGCGGTCAAAACCTACCAAAAATCCCCTGCTCGGGCCTGTGACTAGGCCTCAGGTTCCATGAAAAAGCCCTGAGAGAAACTGCAGAGCCCCTTCATGATCAAAACTTTTTTCAAGTAAATAACAAAATAAAAGAGTAAAAGGTGTTTTTAATTTAGAAGGGAAAATAATAAAGGGAAAAAATTTGGGGAGTATTTTAGAGGGAAAAATTTGAGGGGGAAATTTTGGGGAGTAATTTTTGTGGGGGTGGGATTTTGGAGGGAAAAATTTGTGGGGGGAATTTTGGAGGGAAATATTGGCGGGGTGGGGGGGGCGGATTTTAGAGGGAAAATATCATTCTGCAAGTTATAATATTATCATTGGAAGGGTGAGCATTTGTATCATTCTATGTTCTTAGTGAGAAGTGATGGCTTCGTCAGATAAAGAATATTTTATTTTTGAGGCRTCAACAMATTGTTTTCATACCTCTTCTGTTGGGACTAGCAAGTGCRATGGTAATGCTTGTGATGCAAAYGAGGTGTCATATTTTTCAAGTAGTTAGAAGTTTTATCATAGTTCAAGCAATGTTATTCAACATGTTCCTCAGGAAAGTCCTAAATTAGAGGACTTTGAAGGCATCGATGATAAAGAGGAGGAATRTGATGGAGACAATCTATTCAACAATTGAATAGTAATGAAAATAATCAAAATGTAGGTCGAAGTGGAGACTATGATCAACGTTTAAATGATTGGGATGATAATTTTCCYCCAAGTGAGGATTTTCAAGGTATAGATGAAGATTTCCAAGGCAACAATGAATATGATGAAAAATTTCTCTCAAGTGGAAATTTTAAAAGCAATGAAGATGATTATGACAATGGTGGACACTCTTTCCCAAGTGGGGAATGTTGGTGCGAATGAATTTCCTCCAAGTGAGGATTTTGAAGGTACCGATGAAGATTTTCCTTCAAGTGAGGATTTCCAAGGCATGAATGAGGATGATGAAGAATTCCCCCCCAAGCGGGGATTTTAAAAGTAGCGATGACGATTATGGAAATGGTGGACAATATTTCTCGAATTGGGAATTTAAAGGAAGCAATGCTGGTGATGATGATTTTCCTCCAAGTGAGGATTTTCAAGGTACCAATGAGGATGATGAAGATTTTCCTGCAAGTGAGGATTTTCAAGCCAGTAATGAGGATGATGAAGAATTTCCCTCAAGTGGGGGTTTTCAAATTAGTGAAGATGATTATGCCATTGGTGGACACTCTTTCCCAAGTGAGAAATTAAAAGGCAACAATGTTGATGATAATGATTTTCTTCAAAGAGAGGATTTTCAAGATACTGATGAAGATTTTCAAGGTACTAAGCAGAATAATGAAAAAATTCCCTCAAGCGAGGATTTTAAAAGCAACGAAGATAATTATGTCAATGGTGGACACAATGTTGATGATGTTTTTCCTCCAAATGAGTATTTTCAAGGTACCGATGAGGATGATGGATATTTTTCTCCAAGTGAGAATCTTAATGCATTGATAGTCTTATGGGTGATGATGATTTTCCTTCAAGTGAATATTTTCATGGAAGATCCAATGACATTGGTGAGGATGATAATAATTTTTATAGTGATTTTGATATTCCTCTCATCAACAAGATTATCAATGAAGATGATGGACCTAGGAATGAAGATCATGTTCTCAATCATTCAACTGCAACAAAGCAAGGTGATCGACATTCTCTTGTTCAGTCTCCTTACAATGTTTTGCTTGATATTCCTTCTGGTGAYGAGGAAAATCCTTCTAGTGAGGATGATGAAATAATGGAGACATTGCAAAGAAACATTGTGTCTAGGACCATGACTAGACCTTTTTATATCAATCCAAATCATTCTAGTTATACAAGGTCTAGGAAATAATTTCTCACTAAATCAATTTCCATAAGTGAATTGATTTCAAGTGAATGTTGTCAAAAGAATTGTTTGAAAAACATGGACTACATGTATGCCTTGAATACAAGGAAGACATATTTGTYAATGAATAAGAGCATGMAAAATTCATATTTGATTGGGCGCATGATATCCACCAAGACARGATATGATTATCGCATTGGGAATATTTTACTTTGTAGAAAGGCTTTCAAAAAAATTCACTCAATTGGTAATCTTCATCTATCAAGAATCTAGACAAGGTTGGAAAAAGATCTTTCATTTTATTCAAAGGTACATCATGGATGAGAGAGTGGGCCATTGGAAAACACTACATTGTCATGGATGCATGATTTATTTTCCAAACATCGAGAGTGTATGCCAAATAGAGACACAATACATATTCTAGATAATTTATCAAGTAGGGAAATCTACAACTTGTACAAAGGATATGCTGAAGGTGTTGAAGGAAATGGTAATTTTATTGGATATGCATATGTTACAAGAATATGGAAGAAACAATTCAACAATGTTTGTATTCCTAAGAAGTTAAGGATGGGGATTTTCAGTATATGTGCTACTCTTAAATCAAGAAGAGATAAATATGAAGGGGCAGAAAGAGGTATGTATTTAGTATTTTTTTTTAATTGGATAGTTATCAACTATGAAAACATATGCTCAATATTTTCATTTTATGTCATGTGCAGATTCCATAGTCAAAACACTTCAAGAACATCATAATCAACAATTAAGTGAAAGGAAAAAGTTGTACAAACATCAGAAGAAGTGTTATGATGCTCCATACAAATATTTGGGTATGCTAATTAATGGCATGGACAATAAGAAAACACTTCTACCACATTTTGTTCGTACACCAAAAAATTTATAGGAAGAGAATTTCATTCAGTTTCATTGGGTTGGTTGTATGGTTTTCAATGGAAAAATGTGTCGAAGGGTTTACTTCACAACTCCAAATATTCTTAATGATGCAAATCTGACCATCACCATAATTCATCATGTGCTCACTCACTGGTCTGGAAATCTTCCTCAAGTTCTGTATCTACAATTGGACAACACTAGTCGTGAAAATAAAAATCAAATTGCGTTTGGATATCCAAGCATGCTTATTGAACTGGGAATCTTTCAAAATGTGAAAGTTGGTTTCCTTGTTGTTGGACACACCCATGATCATATTGATCAAATGTTCAGTCATTTTTCAGTAACATTGAAGACGAAAAATGTTGGAAGCTTACCATAATTGATTGAATGTATTAAGAAAACATACATTATAGAGTTTGTTTTTCATATATTAGAAGAAACTGTTGACATGCAAAGATTTATTAAGTGATCGCATCGTGAAGAAAAATGTATTGAGCAACTTAATGACATTAGCTTCCAACATCAATTTTATTTAAAAAAAATTGATGGGAAAACACTTATATGGGGAAAGCAATATTCAACTACTGTAGAATGGGGGCCTTCATCACGTTTAACATTTTTGAAGTTTATTCCAGATCGTCCAATATTTGCATCAAATTTATTCTTTTTACAATCAATTACTGAAATCCATAACACACGAAGGCATAATAGAGATGTAGATTATTTTGAATGCCTGAAAGAAATAAAAAAGTCCATTAAAGATACATATGAATACTTTGATGTTGCTGATTTTGTTTGGTGGGAGTATTTTTTCAATAGTCAAAGTGACATAATTTCAAGCTCAACAAATGAAGATACATTGTTGAAGACTCCATTTCATTGACCACAAAATACACCAAATGAATCCGAAGAAAGAAATATTGTTGAACAACAAGAATCTCAAGGTGCTATTGAGTTTACACAAGCATAGGAAAGATAAATGTATATTGGTTCGTGAAGGTCACATGCACAACGTGAAGCCATGGAAGACCTTTACAGGGTTTCAGTACAAGATATTAAGGAGGGTAGCATGATTGTAGTCTTAGCGACTAAAGATCCACATGGTTATCCATTTTGGATTGCAAAAGTTATAAAGATTGACAAAGAAAATGAAGATGTTATTGCAATTGAAGTGCATTGGTATGAAACAAGTACACGCCCATTCAATGGTGTGTACAAGCCAAAGATGGTGGTTGAGAAACATGTCAATAGAAAGATAAAAAGAAAGGGTCAAAATACAACTCGTTGTTGCACTGACTTCTTAAAATTAGATGATGTTGACATACTTATTTATGACTTCAATTTGACAAAGAGAGAAACTCTTCGCTCCAAAACAACATAGATTATCAAAAGGTTGTCGCCGCAAGAAGCAAATGCAAGACAAGAGTCTGCTGAACCTAGTCGTAGATCTAAAAGGATTTTGACATCTAAAATGTTGGGCATGCATGTAGATTCAAATGGTGCATTCATCAAAAATAGAGAAAAATATGTATCATCTACATCTTCATCCAATCATTCATCTGAAAACAATGTAGACTCTTATGGTATTTCAGGATCCATGAGTCAATCTGAATAAGTGTATGAAACATTTTATGTATTTTTTATTTATATGATGTTTGTATAGTAACTAGAAATGAGCATCGAAGTTAGATATGATCTTACACGAAGTTATGAATCATTTTTATGTTTTATGAATTATATGTTTTGATTATGGAGAATATTATAAAATTTCTTAGCTCATATGTAAATTGAATATGGACATTATAACAATACTTTTAAGAAATAATTTATGTTTCATTCAATGTAACTTGTATTTACTTTTTTTGTTATTAAAAAAAAATATATTAAAAAATGATGTTGAATTTTTAAAGTATAGTGTGATGTTTTCATGGCATTATGTATACATCCTAACAATTAGCAAATCTAGCAACTTGTACTATAACTTTTGCGATTGGGTAAAAAGTATTTGATTCAACCCTAGCTGTTAATATCAATATCTCAGATTCTAATTAGTGAGGAAGATCAAAATTCCTTAAATTTGAGAAAGAAATTAGAGAGGCACTCTCCCTTTCTTGACTTCCAACTGTGACCACCTTTGTCCCAACAATTTTGCCAATAGTCAAAGTTCATGTTTTGTTGAAGACAATTGTATCAACCATTGATAATTTTTCTACAATATATCCTCCACGAATAAGAAGGCCTCACGTTGCACCTAGAGAATTTCCTACCAGGACATCAATAGGTGTAGCAAGGCCTGATGCACAAGGTGAGAAATAACTAGTACATTGGTTGATAATTGTAACACTAATAGAAACACACTAATTTGTGGTATAATGGATGGAAAGAGCTTTGACCCAAACATGCTCCATAATGCAAAAGTATCAGTTGAAGGTGCCATTACCCTTTAACTAAAGAGACAACCATAAAAGTACCATTCAAGTTCACAGTTCCTGCATCGACTTCATTATTGTGGTATTAGTATTCAAAAATACTTACAAAAACCATCAAATGCAGTTGAATTCTTTTGTAAGTAGTGAGTATAAAGTATAGTTGAAACCCACAATCATATGTTATAGTAAACTTCATTTTCATTCTTTATTTTGTTCATTTCAATTTCAATCCAACATTTTCTCTTTAGTATGAATTAGTTGTAGCTTATAAGGCAACTAGTTTTCATTATAACATTCGATGCAATAGTAAGAAATTTTCATATAATTAACAACTTCCTTCCACACACAAGAGTATAAAGAACATAAAAAACAAAGAACAAAACACTTATTTGTTCCTTCACAAATTTCAAACTATCATTTATGTGTAAATAAGTATGTGATCTCCATCCCTGCAGGTTAGAAAAATTAGCATCATGTTTATGAATAATACATTGGTTGTTGTATCTGTTATTAGTGGGAAATTGATTTGAATGGATTTTGCTTCTGGTTGTGAAATTTTTGGCAATCAAAGTAGAAAATCCCATTATGGACAGATCCAATTACTATGTTTTCCATATTCATTCAAAATAATTCCTTTTGAGATAATCTCTCTAATGTCTAGAACATGATGCATAAAAATACATATTCCAAATACTATATCACAAAAAGAGAGGGAAATGCCTAATCACAAAGCAGAGAAATGTGTCTAACGCCTAAACACTGAGCAAAGAAACGAGTCTATTTGTTGAAACCGGTTACACCAAACAAAATATAACAATCCCTACTTGCTGCGTGGGATGGTATGTATAGAGCACAACCACATAAACATATCTAAAAATCTCATAAACATTTCATTATTTAATCATGAAAAAACTGGATTCAGTAAGAAAAAAAATAATAGATTACCAAAATCAGAGATGACATTTAGCTATTAACTCGAACATTCTACAATTTTGTTTATCCAACATTTGTAAGAGTTTGAAAAAGATAGGCAAGAACTTATCTGGTTGAAATATGTAAACTAGACAACTGGAGGAGAGAGCGATTTACACCCAAATGTAGGTAGTCCTCTATGGAAACCACCCTCTAGTCGGGATATGATACCACCAGGTTGAAGTAGGAAAATAAAAATATGAATTTCAAAACAAATACATCCAAACCAATTAATTTTTATTGCTAAGTTTCTTGAGGATAGAGAAACTCTTAGGTGCTCACATTACCTGCCCCACAAAACACAAGGAGTACTTCCTTCTCTACTACACGGTCCTTCAAAAATACCTCCCTTTAATGCTCTTCAATGTAGGAATAAAAAGGTCCAGGATGATATCTCAAGCCTCTATGAAATCCCCTTGGTTTCTTGGCACTTTTCCCAGGTTTAAAAGCTTCCTTTCATAGCTGGTCTCTTCTATCATGGAATTAACTCTCTTTTTTTTGCCATCTAACCCTCTAAAACTCTCCTTCTCTCCTTTTTCCAACAACCTATTCCTCTACATTCAAATTTCCCATGCATGCATAAAAGCCAAAGAATTCTAATTCAACTTCTTTCCTAGTTCCAAGAATGTAGGGAAGACAACTTGCTAGTTTTCAGGAAATAATGGCTTAGATTGAAGAATTTGTTTCCTCCACTCCTCTTAACCTCTTTTAACTTTGCAACTCATATTTTGAAATGAGTGAAGGTTAAATATAACACAAGGTGGATGTTTTTAGGCATAAAATCCCCCTATACTCCCTCACCTTTCCCCTCTTGTGGTATCATAGCCCCTTTAAGTGCTCATGCTCCGCCGACCTTGGTCATTTTTTAATAAATACAAAAATAAAACACTTACAATATTCAAGAGGGTCAAACTAGAATATTTTAATTGTGTTGGGACGACAATATTGTGTTTGAATTTATGCATTATATACAAGAAAGGAAAAATGTTTTCACAAAGCAACGTAAAAATTGGAAAATAGATTTTGAAGAAGAAATCTTTACATTTGCATTATCATTTTTGTATCTCTATCCTTTATAATCAATTCATGTTATATTGTTTTAGTGGCATACAACCATTATTGCTCCAATATACCCAACATAATATGTGTTGGTTGATGTCAACAACTAGGAAATAGTGGTGTTCAGTGCAAGTCTACAATGTTAACAAACTTCTATGAGATTTTCAACTGAAGAATATGAATTCAACAAAATACAACTATTTGCACCACTTCTCTCATATGTTAATTTGTCTTTAATTTCTCTGAATGCTCATGCCACAAGAGAAGTGTGAGACGAAATGAGCTATCAAAGTGTTGTTCATATTGACAATGATAGTCATTTGCTCATCTCTATCCATTACGTCAACATGGACTAGATCTATATAATGCCAACACATATGGTTCAAAAACATTTGTGGATATTCTTGTACATATCTCAATTATGGATGTTGTTGGTGATATGCTTTGTCTATGGTTGTCATGAACCACAAGTGCAAAATATGACATGAGTGAAAATCCTATATTGCAATTTTATTTTGTCTTATGAAAGGAATGGAGTTCAAGGAGGGAAAAAGGATATGTGATATCCAAAGATATATTATTGCTTTGAAGTATGTTCTTATGTGGTTTTCAAAAAAAAAAAACTAGGAAAACACAACATAGGAATAAATGGTGCAATGGATGTGAGATTATCACCCTTGTGTTCCTTGTATCCTAACACTTGGCAATTTGTTATCCCTATCTCACATGAACTTGTATTTTGTATATTGCATTTCTTTTATTTTAATTTTTTTTTGCAAATATAATCAAAGGAAGGTATAATGTAGGGAAAGTATAATATGAATTCACGTGTTTTGCATGAAATTTGCATAACACACAATGATGCAAAAATCACACCATAATCACTCACATAACAGATGTGATGTAATAGTTGCATCATGATCACTCCAATATGTGTGTGACATATGACATCGACAATGCTCAATAGGTATACTCGTCCAAATGTGATCCACACCAACATTTGTCTTTAGTCTGTATTTACTAAATATTTCATGCATTTTTTGTGATTGCATGTATTCTATTAATTATTTACTTTTGCAAATATTGCATGGATGTCAAAATTGAAATCACCAAAAAATGAAAAATGGCAATGCTTGTGAACCAATCCCGCTTTGGTTGTTGCAATTGTGCCAATTGTTGATCAAGCACATGCAAGTACAATAACATATATGTTCATTATGCAAAATGGTATTTGTGCATAGATATATGTTAAATGTAGTCCAATCATATTCCAACATTTTCTCCTAGTTGCAATAATTGCTATGTTTCTTCATATGCAAGAAAAAACACCATGAACAATATATGCCATATTGAAATTGAATTTGGCAAATTGTTTCTTTAGTGGTGGGGAGTTTGAACATGTTTCTTAGAAACAATGTATCTTACTATTCATGGTCCTCATTAAGCAAGACATCATCAATATGTGCTTGCAAGCTATGTTCGGTTAAAGTTGCATTTGATAGCCTATGTATACATGAAAGTGTTTTAAGCACAATTTCTAGTTCCCACAATACATTTTTGGTAAGGCAGTCCATTTCATTTGTTATCTCCTTACCAACATGGATACTATTATGTGTTAATTTGTTAAGAAGATATAATGAATCCATGCTTTTAAATTCTTGATAGTGTTGTGTACACTGGTCCATGTGCTCTTATTCCAATTGGGTCAATTGCGAGTCTGTCTAAAGTCAAGTTTCCGGCTCTATGGATTGTTCTAGCACAAGCTAGTTGTATTAGGAATTGTTTGTGTATTATGATTCCAAACTTGCATGTACTAGTGGGAAATGAATTTGAAATGCATGGTATTAATGTCGAATTTGGCAAGATATCTTTGTTCCACGGTTCTTGGAATTTTAATCCTTGCAATTTGCCAATTATTGTATCTAGGAAGTCTATCCAAACAATATGAGCTTCTTTTTGTCCCTGACGATGGGTGGAGTGTCCACTCAAAATGTTGGACGTTTCAAAATCAGGTACACAATGTTTATCCAAATTTTTTCTCAACATTATGTCTAACTGTGAAAACTTACATTCTCAATATATATATATATATATATATATATATATATATATATATTATTATTATTATTATTATTTTTTGTGTACATTTTTAGTATTTTTTCAATGTCGCTGACGAATCCATCTTCTTTTCTATAGTTTCCAACATAAACCTCAACCAAGATAATTTGTTTGAGCAATGTTTTCAATCACAACATTATGGTTTTCTCATAAGGTATGAATTCCCCCAATCCATTCTTGTACTTGTCAATTGCATCAAGAAGTAGAAGTTTTTCCTTTACACATGAGAGGATTTGTTAATTATAACTTTGCATATCTTTGTTTCTGTAAAATAAGAAGAGGAATAAAGGATCTTGTTGGGTATGTATTATATTATTTGCACGAGTAGTAGTGTCTATGTTGCGTCGAGCACGGAAAAGGGTGACAGACCCTACGCAGGGGTTTGGGGGCAGCGCCCCCGAGGAATTTTTTCCTCAGGAAATGTGTCACTTTTTTGCCTTGTTTTTCATGTTGCCTCAATTTTCGTGTACATTGTTGGGCGGTTTTTAGGCACATGGTTTTTTTCCGATGGTTTTCTATTTCCAGTTACAGAATTAGGGTTGTTGACTAATCCAAGTCATTGGGTTACAATTTTGGATGCCGTTGGATCCTATATGTATATTGTATTGTAAACAATGTATCACTATGAATGCATATAGAATATGTTGGTTTTCCCGGTTTGGGTTTCCAGGGGAAAAATCTCTGTGTAATGTTTTTATTTTCCATTGTATCTTTTTTGTTCTTTTACTGAATTTTTTTTGCAGTAAATATTGTACAAGGTTAAATTCTACAAATCCAACAATGGCAGATATCAACAAATGTCTATATACTTTGTGTCTTTATCAATTTGTTGGTTAACTCTCATTCTATTCAAGATGTTAATGAAGCTTCTTTCTGTTTGATATATTGTGGTATACAATTGATAACACCATACTTTTTTTCCAAAACTTTTATGACAGTTTCAATTTGTTTACTATTGGGTTTTCAATTATCAAAGAATCTTTCACAAATTGTGCATTATACACATTCCTATAGAATATGATACGAGCATTCAAAATATAAGGTTTGGGTATGATTTATTTGATGCAACCACTTGTTGGTATAGTATTAGAATGTTGCACGTACAAAAGAAACCTCATTGACAAGAACTACATGAAGTTATTGAAAATGTTTTGCTACTATATCTAATTTCTCTTTATTCAGTGGAAGTATTGGGATGTTGAAATGTAGAATGTTGTTGGCTTCCAGGTTTTAGACCCAAGGTTCGAAAAGCTTTACCAACAAATACCCCATTCATGTCAGCATATTCAATATTCAAGGACTGAATAAGATCTCACACAAGACACATATGAGAATTACATAGATCAAATGTTTATGCATAACATGAAATAACAATACAAACATAAAACATTTAACTAAGTGTTGTGCATTAGATATTTTTCAATTATATCATCATTCACATAAGTAACATGCCATATTCCATCTATAACAACATACATGAAAATAGAGTACATTATAGGAAGCATAAACTCAGGCCTCGTGCCTTTTGTCATTAATCACATTGAAACATTTAGATACATGGAGGGTTGTAGCTTGTGCAAAGACTCATTAAGATTAAACCAAAGATCATAGATTTAGATCTCGATCTACTTTCTCTCTCATTTTTCGTTTACAACTCTACAATTACAATGAATCTCAAATGAACCAACAGTTAACAACCAACCAACAACAACCCTTACATGTTCTCATGCATTCCTTATATCTCTACATAAACATGGCAACCATAATAGACTTTCTAGCTCACTAAGAACATTGACCACGATGACTTGGTCGGTTACAAAAAAGGTTACAATCATTACGTTGATCTTCAAAAATTTTGTATGCATGTGATCTTTACAAGTCCTTGCGCGCAGTGTAAAATTGGTTGGTGCACGCAGTAGAAAATAATCGACGGGTGCTGAATCTTGGTTCCATGTAGCACAAAACTTGTGGTAATCATGCAGTGCAAAAATTATAGGGCACACATGATCTTTACAAAACCTTGGTTCCAATAGGCCCCCGACATTATTAGTTGGCTCATCCTCGAGCCATCGAACTTCCTTACGGTGTGACAAAGGTGATGGATGACACCTTCTTTATTATCTCCATGATGAAGTTTTGGAACTCTTGAGTTGAATTGGTGGAATGCCTCCAACAATCCTTGCCTAGGAAAAATATTTCCATCTTAGCTGGTGTGGTGGACCTTCTTAGTTCCTTGAATGTCTCGACAACCCTCAAGGTCCAAATGTGAATTCTTCCTTCATTCATCAGGGATCTAACCTTCTCCGTCATCAATATCGATCTAGACCATCTTGGGATCCTTTCCATACACCATGTAGCCGACAGAGAAATGTGCATCTAGAATCTCCTGCGTCATTTTGACCAAGTCATCCATCCCATACTCGGTTCTATCCCCCTAGTGACCTTCAATTACTCGTCTAGGGTGATATTTCCATCTTGCTTGTCCTTCATCTTCTTCTTGTCTCTCACAGGCTTCATGAGCGTGGGTAAGACTAGGGAAGCTACATATGATGTAGGGGACAACCTCTAGTGTCAGATTGTCGGATTCATATAGGGGTTTGGCCCATTTCTCGTGGATCACCTGTTCTTGTCCCTTGGTACTTGGGATGAATTCTACATAAGCTTCAAAGTGAAATTCAACGAATTACACCACATCTTGGGTGTTGTAGTTGGAAAACTATAAGCTAGGTCCCCTACCCAAGAGGACTACTTGGGGATCACCTACTCTCGTCCCTTGTGCCCTGGGATGACTTATGTGTAAGATTTGAAGCACAATTCAGAGAATTGTGTTGCATCCTGGGTGTTGCAGTTGGAAAACTATAAGTTGGGTCCCTTACCAAAGAGATGTTCTCAGATGGGTATCGTTATTAGGATCTCAATCATTGGCATTTAGGATTCCTTTTCTTCCTACACTCTAGCACATTCCTCTCGCTTTTTGGAAGTGGTGATTGGTTTGGGGAACTTTTTGGTGAGCTAAATCTATGGTTTCACTAGCTCCTATACTTTGATCCTTTATCTGCCATTGGACCGCGTGTGTGCACTACAATTGGGCTCAAATGTAGGTAGGTCCCAAGTTTAGCTCCATGGATTTTCTTAGACTGTACCCAAATCTATGAGATCTTTAGATTGTGTGGTCTAATACTTGACAATAGGGATTGGTAGGGGGTCATGGTAAGCATAAATAACCATGTGGGCCGTTTCCCCCATGTTATCACTTACCCAATTGTACATATAATTCTAGGCCCGCTATAACTACTACTTATTGGTTGTGCATGTTTCTATGATTGTTCCCATGTAGTCATGATATATTGTGGCACTAAACGTATTGTATTGTTGTACTTCCATAATCATCCATGTGTCCTTTGGTAGTTGTTGGTATAACTTTTTGCTCCATGCCATCATGACCTATCCTGGCCCAACTGCCTATCTCTTGACTACTTTAGGAGCCTACAAGTCTTATTGTCCACATATGGGATCCAACTATCTTGTCCTTTAGAATTTACTCTGGCAATTAACCCTTAAAATTTTCTGAATCTTCAAAATCTGCGTGGGTATGGACTGTCGTGTCCCGTAGATTACCTATATTTATCTTATCCCACTAATCATTTTGTACTTATAATTACCTTTAATCCTACCTACCTAACTTCTTCTCTATGCTAACACTGAAACTTCATCAATTCATGGTGCATCCGACCCCTGTTGACCATAATATGCCTTTATCCGAATACCATTGATCAATCCTTTGAGGGGTTGACCCTCAAGTGTCGCTAACGTTTTCACGCTAGCCTCATTGATGTATATAAGTCTAAAGGGTCCTAACCAATGCATGCAAAAGTTACCATAGTGCTTTAGGAACTTGTTGTCATACATTAATTCCAAAGATCCTAGTTGTAGAGTCTTGCATTGAATGTTTCGATCATGCTAAGCATTTTTTCTATGTTTCTCCATCATCTGGCTATGTCCTAAAAGCAATTGATCCTCTTCCAATTCTGATAACTCATCCAACTATTTTTGCAGTGACTAATCATTCAACATTTGTATCACAACTATGATTCTGAGACTTGGTACCACACATTCTAATGGCGTTACTACTTATTTTCCATAGACTATCCTGAACAATGTGTGTTTTTTCAATCTCTTGTAGACAGTTCTATATGACCACAAGACTACTGTAATCCACCGATCCCAATTGTTGCATTGTGCCTTGCATAACTTGTTTAGAGAATGCTCCAATATTGCGTTGAATGCTTCGACAATGCCATTCGCCTGTGGATGATATGGTGTGCTCTTCTGATGATGGATCATGAAATCCCAAGTTAGCATGCAGATGGTGTCATTCAAGAATTGCGTGCCTTGATTCATCATCGGTATCTTCAGGCATCCAAACCTGGTGATAATGTTCTAAAAAATAAATCATGCGACTATCTCCATAGTACAATCCTTTATCGACACAACTTCTGCCCAACGGGTCAAGTATTTCGTCGTGATGATAATATACTACATGCCAATTCTGTGTGTTGGGGAATTTATTGACCCTACAAATTCAATTTCCCACTTCTCAAATGGTTCTACCACGATGAATGGAAATAGGGGCAGTTCATTTCACCTTGATGGCTTCTCGATCCATTGGAAAACATCGTAGCACTTACAATAATCCTTCAATTCTTTAAATAGCAATGACCACCATAATCCTGCATGCAACTCTTTTCCTTGTAGTTTCCTTCCCTGCATTATGTCCAACAACAATGCCTTTGTGTGCCTCGTAAAGCACAATTTCACGCTCATGTTCCAACACACATATGCACATGATGTATCGAGCTTGTACAATTTCCCTGCAATCAATTGTGAATCGATGCTCCGAGTAACCCGTTGTTAGAGTTGTGCCTACCTGTGCTCCTTCGATGCCTTTCTTGTTGTAAGGTATGCTGCAATATCTGTAAGTTTATCTGACACTGCTTCAACCCTGAAGATCTATGCGTCGGGTAACTCATCATCCAGATTGCCTCCAACTTCCCCTGACTCTATTCTTGAGAGATGATTAGGCCCCACATTGTGCTTGTCAGGTTTTACCACTACTTCAAATTCAAACTCTTGGAAGAGTAACAAACATCGACATATCCTCCCCCCCAACAATGGCTTGTTGACAAAATATTTGAGCGTTGAATGATCGGTGAAAAACTTGAAGGGAGTGTTGAGTAAGTAGTGTTTGAATTTTTGCATGGCATATACCATCGCTAGTCATTTATGCTATGTGGTCGTATATTTTTTTTCAGAGACGTGATGATTCATATTATCCTCTCCTAGTTGCATAAGAAATGCAACAAATGAAATGGATGACACATCCACTTGTACGTCGAAGATCTTGGTTCAATATGGAAAAATAAGGATAAATATAGTCACTAATCTCTCCTTCAGTGTCTCTAACGCCTCCTAGAATTCTTGTGTCTAAACATACTTTGTATCCTTATGTAGTAGATTCTCCAATTGAATTACAACCTTTGCATAACTCTTTATGAACCCTTTATAGTATCCTGCATGTACCAAGGTTGCACACAACTTTATGGATATTGGGGCTAACATGTCCACAATCACTGCAATCTTCGCTTGATCGACTAACAAGCCTTCCTTGCAGATGACATGTCCCAATAGAGTCCCAAACAATGTATAGAAGATGCACTTTTTCAAGTTTAAAGAGATCTGTAACTGTTTGCATCTATCTAACATCGACTGTAATACTTGCATATGCTCTTTGAGTAATTTGAACACCATCCAATCATGTAAGTATACTTCCATAAATTTGTGAATGAACTCTTTAAAATTGCAACAAAAATCCTTGAGAACATTGTAGGTGCATTCTTCAGACCAAATGGCATCACGATGTATGCAAATGAGCTCTACTTCATCAAAAACATTGTCTTGGCTCTATCTTCTTCCACGATGCACACCTAGTGGTAACCTGGAAATCCACCTATGAATGAATAATCTTTGTGTCCACCCACATTCTACAACACTTCATTTGTAAATGATGTAGGAAAGGGATCATGTACATAGGTTTTATTAAGGCTTCGTAAGTCTACACAAATCCATAAATCATCCATATTCTTTGGTTGCACTACCATCGGGTTAAGCCATTCAGATTCTTCCTACATGACAATGATTCTTTCATTTAGCATGTGATCCAACTCCTTGCAGACCTTTTCTTTATACTTCAGATTTAGTCAACATGGTCACTTTTTTATCAGTTTGGCATCCGGTTTCAACTGGATTTGAATCTCTTCTAGGGATCCTACGATACTCTTCATCTCATAAAACTTCTTGGAGATAGGTCCTTGTATTCTTTTGGTAAGTCCACCACTTGTGTCATTGTTTCATGATCCTAGTAATCACTAATTACCACCATAAACAGTTCCTATGTTGTGTTTCTTCATCTTTAACAATTGTGTATAGTCTTGCATAGTGCTATTGGAGGCCTTTCCTTGAACTCCATGCTTGCCCTCAGTGTCATTTTGTAAGCTCCGAGGGTCCTCTTCCCATGCGTCATTACGACCTACCCTCCAACAATACATTGGTTGATTTAAGTTCAACATTGGCTTGTGATAGTCACATACTACCTTCTGCGCTGAGTCTTTACATGGGGAACTCTGACGTAAAATTAAATGTTGCATAAAATTGATTACTTACTCTTTCCTAGTCCTTGGTTTTCCTCTTGAATGTACTAGATTTTGGGGACCATATCCATAGTGTGTACACATCTATACACACACTGCACTTGAGGAATTTACTTAGTTTTCTAGCACCTCTTGTAGAAAACAATGTGTTCACAAGGATCCTTTGTCCCCTTGTACCTGCTTACCAATTCAAAGTTGGTCGAGGCTGGAACCTTACTCTGACGCATTCTACCACCTGCACCTAGTCCTATAAGTCTACGTGGTGCATTTCCACCAACACACAAGTGTTCCCTTTACCCATGGCCTGAATCCTTTGGGCCTCAAGCACACCATCTTCCATTTGCGCTATAAATGCATTTACCAGGCCTATCCCATCAAACCTCAATATGTCACGTAGATCCACTCCAACCTAACACACTACTTTCGTGATTCGTGCACATTTCTTGGTCGAGATTTCATATAGATTATTCTACCATCTTGTCAATGCATCCTTTGAATTCATGTTATATGAGAAAACATTCCTCCATCTCATCTCACCATCAGTTGTCAGGGTCGCATAATCCTCTTTGTGCCTTGTGATGTTTGTATATATTCTCAATGATCGAGCTTTGCACATATTCATTTACTGGTTCATTGTATCTATCACCCTCGACCCAATCTAGTGGAGAGATGACATGTAGAGTGTCCATCTCAAAGGACATCTATCTTTTCTTTAGATTCAGTACAACATTGTTATCAAATTCCCAATCAATTCCAAGCAAATATGGATAGGGTCTAAATCATCCATAATCTCAATTACTTTGAAATCTGCTTTTGTTTTTACTTGATCAATGTTAACCTCAACCTTCTCTAATCTTCCAATTTGATAGATAATTTACTGATTTTATAGCCCGAGTTGAATGGGAGACCACACCATATTTGGTTTTCCCATCAAATCCTACAATTTATTCGAAAAAATATTCACATTAGACCCTAGGTCCAACATGATCCCTTCCATCTCATATTTACTTAATTCAACTATCATTTTGAACTCTTTGCCTGTACGATTCCTCTTGCTAACATGGAACATGTCTCTTTTTGGTAGTGGGGAAGAAATAACAACTTCGTTATCACCTTCCCTTATGCATCTTGTCAACATGTGGGTCAATTTCTTAGTAATATGGGATCACCCAACACCTTAAGTCAACAACACAAGAACTCACTTACCCTGTCCTCTAAGTTAGTCTCTAGGTAAGTATTGAGTTGTGATTCTTCATGCACCACGTGTCACAACTCTTTGTGCGTAGGTATCTCAACGATACATCACAACTACTTGCATGCATGTTCCTCCTCCATCGCCTTTTGCGCGTCGTGCATAAATTGATTTCGCTGCACAGTGTCAAACTTAGGGAGGGGCTTGCTTGCTTTCTTGATGTTTTCTTCTAATTGTTGTCTTGAGCACTCTCCTTTCTATAGATCGGTTCTTATGCAGATACCTACTTAGGTTACTACCCATACATCAAATTCTTCTTTCAACTTCTATTCTTCACATAACTCAATAGTCACCATATTGCAGCGCCCCTTTTTTTCTTCCCAATTTGCTAATAACTCTTTGAAATCCTTTGTGACATGGTTTACATCGTGGTAATATCCACACATTGCATGGGCCTTGGTACAAAACCGTTCTAAGTGGCTTGTTTCGTAACATTTGAAATAGGTGGGTTGTTTGCCTCCTTCCCCATTGTATTGTAATACCCTTGTTTCCCCTAGCTTGTAAATATAATTAAAGCCTGCTAAAAGACTATGAGAAAACTGATTATGTGTGGATGTTGGAATTGATGAACCTTTTGTTATAAAAGTTAATGTATGTATTTATGTTACTAAATAAAATGGAAGTCATTGCATAACTGCTGGAGGGGTTTCCAATGTAGATCATGAT
The DNA here is from genome assembly GCA_009831015.1 of Picea engelmannii. Taxonomy (NCBI): domain Eukaryota; kingdom Viridiplantae; phylum Streptophyta; class Pinopsida; order Pinales; family Pinaceae; genus Picea; species Picea engelmannii. The sequence continues at coordinate 97,230 of ML781042.1, read as the reverse complement.
GCATGAGAGAGATGGTGAGGTGAACAAGTAATAGTTGAGATGACCCTTACTAGACCAATACTATGTTGGATTGAAATTGTTTAGACCTAGAACAATCCTTTGACCCAGAAAATTTAATTACTAGTCAAGCTGGTAGTTGGGAAGTCTTCCTCAAGATTCAATGAGGAGATGGGCAGAGTACACATATGGAAACTTCCTGATCTGACCCACGAAATTGGGAATTGGACCCACAAAATTTTCCCAAGGAAGGAAAGAAAATCGCCAGCAGAGGGTAGAGGATGCAAGAGGAATGGGTTTGGTGACCATTTTATGAAGGGGGTGAGCATGTGAAACTCTTTGGTTATGAAGATAACTGAAAAACGAATTTGTTTATGGGTACAAGAACTATCGGACAACGTTTTCTAACCATGCTTATAAATGAGGCTGCAAAGAAGATGAGTGATTGAGGAAGCACTCATTGTAGACCCCCTTTCTTGGTGGAGAGAAAACCGATCTTCCAAGTTCCTGTGGGAGGAGGAGAGTATCCTTCATCCCTGGATGTTGCTGAACATAAGTGAGAATATCTCTTAAGGCATCATGATCTAGCTAGGGGGTGGCCAGTGGTAAATCTTTCCAGAAGTTGTTGTGCCTATGGTTGGGTGGAAAAGGGCACCCCTTTCAACAATTGCAACACTGTCTGGATTCTAGATAAGTATATTTTGCTAAATCTTTGTAGTGTTAAGTTCAAAGAAAATTATAGACTGTGTTTTAGAGCTGCGTAAGTTTAATTTTTAACAAAACTGGCTTGAGAAATTTAGGTAAAAGGAAGATTATGTTTTAGCTGAATATCATTTGATTTACTTCCTTATCTCTTGAATATCTGTGTGTTAAAATAAGAGTTCTGGGGGTGAATGTTGTGGTTGACTGCGTTGTTGGATTACTGAGAGGGGGGGTGAATCAATAATAGATCAATTTAATCATTTTTAACCATATAATCCAAGTGTTATATCAATGTAGTATTATCATCCAATTACTGCAGAGTAAATAAGCAATGAACAAATGAACAAACATACACATACACAATACACCAATGTTTTACGTGGAAACCCAAATCGGGAGAAAACCACATAATGATTTTTCTTATATGTATTGAAGAATTACATTCATTGGAAGCACCAACTTCCTTTGTTTTCCAGCTGCAA
>ML781042.1:83643-94114 GCA_009831015.1 Picea engelmannii | reverse complement strand
ACAATAATGAGCCATCTTTACATCAAACAATATTGGGTCCATTACCCAAACCTTTGTGTTGCGGGGCTTTCTTCAAGGGTTGACATCAATGACAACCAACCTTAATCAACATGCGTTGTACATTTTAATGCATGTATGGGCAATGATGAATGAAAAGTTAAAAAAATCTCTATAAAGCATTTGAAAAGAGAGAGATTTATTTATGCATATTACGTTTTATTTTAGTTTGTCCTCAAGCCTTATTACAAAAAACTTAGAGTATATCAAATATGGGTTTGAACTTTAGGGAACTTAAGCAACCTAAATATTTAAAAATGAAAAAATCATTATAAATAGGTAGTAAGGAAAAATAATTTTGGAATTAAACATGACACTTCCTACTTGAATAAAAAATACAAAATCCCTTTAGATTTCACTTGGGCATTTATAAACAATTATGTTAAACTCGTGTTAAATTTCCTACAAATTTGGGAGGGTTCTCCTTAATTTTGGTGGGCATTAAATTTTGGTAGAAATACCAAATTTACTGTGGAGGAAATTCTTGTCTTAGGACCAATTTACTTAAATCTAGGTAAGGGAGGTAAAACAAAGAAATAGGAAGAAGGTTTACTCCTTTACATGTGAGGAAGGGAAATTATAAACCATATTTTAAATGGAGAAATTTCCCTCCTCAATAAGATTTTATTTTATTATTTTAAAAGTATGGAATAAGGAAACTAATTTCCATTTTTCTTTTATTTCAGGTTTAATTAAACAAACTTTATTTAAATTAGGCATTGGCTAAACGTTCTACCTTTTTGTTTTTTTGGCCAGAATCCGACAATGTAAATCTCGACACAATCACTATTTTTTGTTGTTTAAAGTGCATTTCTAAATGCATAAGTGGATTCAACGTGCTGAAAAACTCCCAGGGCACTTTGATTATACAAACTTAGCCACTCAAATCTGCAGATCCAACAATTCCTTGCCCAATTTCGGGCAAAATCAAACGGAAAAAATCACCAAAAAAAATCCAAAAGATAGAACGTTTAGACTACGCTTTTAAATTATTATTTAACATGTAAATGTATGCATGTGGGACCACTTCGAGACTTCGGGGCTTCAGGATATTGAAGTGATTACATTGTGAGAACTCTTGAAGGCTTCCGGCCTGGAGTCTCCTTAGGAAGACACTTAATGGAAACACTATAATTCTTAAGTACAAACTTTAATGGGGCTTATGGTATTTAATTATATCAGAATATTATAAAATCCTCACGTGGACGAGGTCAACCTTTTTCCCAAATAATTATATTATATACATTTCATAACCCATGTGCGTGGGACCACTCCGGGACTCCGAGATGTTTGAGGAATGGAGAGTGTGTTGAAGAGCCGGAGTAGTTGACCCATAGTTTCTCCCTCATTCCAATATTAAAATACAATATTGGGGATTTATTAAACCTGGGTGCAATTCTCAAGGATGTGTTTTCCAATAAATATATTATAATAACAAAATGTTTATTATAATATTTGCACGTGGATGAGGCCAATCTTTTTCCTTTTTAAAATTAATATTTTATGTGTAACACGTATAAGTGTGGACCCCTTCGGAGGGACTTCGATACTCTAGGAGTTTGGGAGTTTGGGATTCCAGGATGTTTGTGTGATAGAGTGTATGAGCTAAAATGGCCAAAGGGCCGGACTTACCTTTCCCTGTTCCAATGTTTGCATGAACATTAAATATAATTAATTACATTATATTATATTTAATGTAATTAAAGCAATGAAATTAATTGTAATAAGCATTTAATGTAAATTCATTATATTGTAATCTAATATAATTAAATTATATTTTCATTACAATATAATATAAGTGGGACCCTCTTCAGAACTTCGACATTTGGGAATTTTGGGCATGTGCATAAGAGGATGGAGAGTAAATACGCCGAAGTCCGAAGATTCACATAGTACTTGCTATTAATGACCCTAAGTACAAGTTAAAATATTTAATTATATTATGATTATATTATATTATGAGTTAATGTGATGGGGCTTTGATATAATAATTAACACTAATCCATCCCGAAATGTTGGATTTCCAAGGAAAAAGGGGAGTAATCCCTGGTTTAACTGGACCGGTAATTTAGGCCAAGTAAAAATGTAATTTACGGGGTTAATTAATTTTAATGAAGATTGATTATCCCTGATAGGGATTAAATAAATGATTAATAAAGAAAGAGAGGGAATTTATTATGATAACGATTAATTAATTTAATAGGCCTATAAGAGCTAGACAAGTGTCAACCTTTGGTTGAGCGAGTCCTTGTATACTATGATGACATGGCATGTCAGAGAAAACCCATGCGTCAACGCGAGATTGGACATGAAATAAGTGCAGGACCATCGTCGAGCATATGCTATGTGTTAAGAGTGAACAAACCTAAATTGTTAAACCCAAGGGTGGCCACCTATCCACCCTAGATTCTGGATGGGAAAATTCCTCCGAACTTTGGAACTTTGGGAGGTTTTGGGGTTGTATGAAATTGATAGAGGGTCGAAGGCCCAAAGCCGTGAAATCTCGGTAGGAACTTTCCCTATGACCCCGTCTTCCAGTGGCCACGTCACCGATATAAGATGATGAATTCGGTCGCGTTAGTGCTATGTCGACTGGTACAAATGAAGTAGAGCCACATGGGTTCCACGTGGTGAGGGGGTGGCCTTTGGCCAATGACGCTTCAAAAATTTTAGAAATCCATAACTATCAGTACATAACTCGGTTTTGGATAAATTTATAGTCGTTGGAAGACTCTCAACGAACATAAGGCGATGATGTCCTTTTTAGAGGAATTTAGGGAAGTTGAAGGAAAATGGAAAATTTTATGCCCCATCCCTTATAAAGATACTTAGGGGATGGGTCATACTTTTCATCATTATTTTTTCCTTGTGTTTATTTTTTTTGTATTGCTTTATGTGAATTATGCTAAGCATGCGTGTTCAACATATTTAGGTTGCTACAGAAAGTGGTCAATGATCGATGGGTAGTTTAAATATTACGATTAATTAGGTTCATGTTCCATTTCTTTAGAATCTTTTAGTATGAATGATAGATTCGATATTTAGGGGGTGTTAATAAAAATACATTTTATTTAGCTAGTATTCAATGGTAAGGACAATGCGATATACACAACTTGTTGTGTAGACATTTGTAGCAAGTTTAGCAAAGCTTTCCCAAGTCTACAAATTGATGTAGAAACATTGACAACTATATTTTGATGGTCCTTTGTATATGTTTACATGTTGATGTTGTTGTTCTATCAAGATTTTTCATGTAAGAGCTACAATATGTTGTTGCAACATACAGGTCAAGTGTGAATTTTGCATTTGTGTTATTATTCCAAATTACTAGAATATGTTGAGTAAAACTATTAGTCCATATGTTTGGGATTCAACTACATTGGAGTGCATGGATATAGTCGGTTTTTGTTAAGACTAAGCTATTAAGAAGTTATTGAATGTATATGTGTCATCATATGTTGCATTTCATATAGTGTCAATTATCAGTTTCACGTTTGCTTGTGTTGTTTTATTGTCAAATTTCATGGGTTCAAGTATTTTTGTTTCTTTCATCGAGGGAACGAGGAAATTGAATCTACAATACACATTTTTATTTATCCATACATTTCTTTATTTGAATATTCGTATTTGTTCCATAGATTGTTGCTTTATTTACCCATAATAATCCATGATCATGTTTCCTTTCTCTATTCTAGGAACCATGTCACAGAGAATTCACCAAATTATTCATAGTCGTTGGAAATTATATGTTGTAGAACATTTATTTCATCTTGTTACTAATGCACACAAGTTATTGGATCATTTAGAATCAAATACTTTGTTTCATTTATTTCAATGGCTACGTGGTTCTTATATTCCAGTTGTTTTAGTGCTTTCATTATTGGTTTCCACTAGTGATTTGCACCATTAAACGATACAAAGCAGGTTGGTGGTCCTAGTTTTCATACCGTTGCATATAGATTCTTCTGAAAATGTTGAAAGTTGTTTGTTAATGTCTAAATTATCCCAAGTTCCATGTAACCAATGCATGAATTGACAATGTAATTTATATTTGGTTTCTATTTTACATTCTTTGCCAACATTTTTCTTCCCTTTGGTTCTCCTTTTATCATTCTAATCCAAATAAAATGAAGCACTTGCTTCAAGATAATGCAAACTACTTTGTTAAACATGTATGCTATATAATGGAAAAAATCACGATCTTCGTCCAACAATTCCCATTAACCAATTTTCATCTGTAAATCTCTTTGTTATATCATCTAATTAGTTTTCTCCATAATAGTTGTCTTAAAAATCGCTAATCGAAAATAGCTTTCACCCGGGCTGATGTTTATTTGATTGTTTTGAAGATCATAATTACTATATGACTTAATGTAACCAAGGACTGTTGTCTTTCTTACCAGTTCATCATTGCATTCGTTATTAACACTATCATTTTTAATGCCCAATTCAATGGTGCATGCATCCTTTTCCTCAATAAACACTTGTTTTTGGTTATAATTTATTTCAACATTCTCCATCTTATAGAGTGTCATTTTGCGTAGCCGCTTTAATGCATTCATGACCATGTGAATGCAAATGCATCCCACGATATAGGGACTTTTATATACTAGCATTCTATATAGTGTAAGTGTACTTTGTCATATATATCTCGAGGTAATGCACTTTGGATTTGATATGTGTAAGCAGGGACATTAATAACTCCTCCAATTATCCCTAATTATGGTTTCGGTTTCGTATACCTATGGCTTAGTTTTTTTATTTGTAAGAAAGACAATCTCAATGCTTCTATTCTTTCCTCTTGTTCACATGATTGTTTCACTATGTATATGCTCTTATTTTTTTTAATATGTTGTGGAGTTACAAATTTGAAATCTTCTCATGTTGCAATGCTTGCAAACAAGCCTTGTAAACAAATCTATTTTCTACAATACTAGTCGTGCATTTTTTTTATTATGGCTTCTGCAACCAAAGCTCTATTATTTGCAAAAGTAAGGATACATTGTCGTAGACATCTTTTTTGAACCAATTTTAATTGCAAAAAGTGCAACCATGGACATGTGTTTCTGACTTATTTTTCATGCTCTTTCTCAACAAGTGTTTGATATATGTTTGCTTGTTTCCTGGTTAGGGCAATTTGTTATTTTGAATTTGCTAACATCTTTTGTTAGAACTCAATGGTTTCAAATTAATAGGAGAAAAATATGCATGATTTCAAGTTTTTTTTTCTTTTAGATTGTTTATGAAGTCCAACATTGATAGAAACATGATCTCTTCTTTTCCTTTTCTTAATTCCAAGTTCTATTGGCCTCAATTTTTCTTCAATTGTTTTTGAATCAAGTGCAAGTGCATTTTGTTGCAAATTAATATTTATTGTTTTAATAATTTAACACGACGCATGTTGAAATTGATCTCGTGTATTGCTTCATTTCTACAAGACAAAGTAGGGATGCTATGAGGAGCATTTTCTCTTCTCCGATATTAATTTAATTTAATTTTATGCTCTATTGATTAGAATGTGTCTTTAGTTGTTTTTTAATTAAGTGTAGTTGCATATTGTTTTAGCAAAGCTTGTCTCTAATAATGTGTCTAATAATATTGTTAATTCAATGTGTAATTAAACTTCTATGATGTATTTTCCCTATTGTAAAATATAGAGAAGGGCTCATTGTAACATTTGTTCATATTTCTTGCAATGGTTCAAAGTAGAAATTGGGCTCATTTACATGATATTGAGCAACATGAAATATATTTGTTTATTTGTATAATGAATGGAATATATTTGAGACATTTGTTGTTATTGAAGTCCATATGTGTATTTCTATTTCTAGAAAATACGTCAACTAAGCAAAAAAAAGAACACCATTTCCTACAATGCCTTCAATATATGGTAGTTGCAATTGTCTAATATAGTTTTTCCAATCCATTAGTAATGATATACATTTGATCATATCTTCCATGAAAAATTATTATATGGATGCATTTGCATGAGGCTCAATGTGTATAAATGCATTGGGTCATGTTGCATGGAAAGACAGGGGCATCATGGTTATGTTATGTTAAACAAGAAATTATCTTGAAGAAGTTTTCATGGCAAATACAATTGAATTCATGGATTCATTTCAAATTGTTTGCTAATATTCCACTTTCTATGTATTCCCAATGATATTCTATTGTTAAAAATTCCAAAGTTTGATTACTTTGCTCATTTGTGTCATTGACAATTGTGTGTCTCCTATGCAAAAGTGGCTTGAAATGTCCACCCATCAAATTCTCATCATGGAACAAAATTTCATATGTGTATTTGTTCAAACTAAAATTGAAGTAAAATAACTCCTCTTACCTCTGACTTATCAAACTTTTATTAGTATGTTTAACCAATTTAACAATCAATGTATACATAATATGTCTCCCCACAACCTTTGTGCACAAGAGCTATAATATTTAATGTAAATTGAAATTCATTCCAAATAAACCTCTAAATCATTAACATTGTGCATTTTAAACCATGATTATGTGTTTAGTTTATGTTGGTACGAAAGCCCTCTCTTAATTCCAAAGATGCGTATGTAAGATGAAGCAATACCTTCATAATGTCAAACAAGTCATCTATAACAATGTATACACAGTTTTCCAAATGAAAAAAGATCAAAGTGTTCTACAACATCGCGTAAAAAATATTTGCAATTCCAAGGAGTTGTTTTTTTATTTGTTGACAATAAATTGTGTGTCCATATTTGTAAATTTCAATATAGTTTGTTGCTTTGACACAAGCAAATTCACATAATATTATATGGTTTTGGTGTGTGCACCACAATCAGACAAAGCGTTTTTTCATTCCTTGTCATTCGATAGAAATTAAGTGCACGTACCTTGCACACAACACCAATTTGCAGCTCCATTGTATATAAGTATGGACTTAAAAAATATTTTCAATGTTTTGTTGTCAAGGGTTATAAGGGAAAGCTAGGAGGAAAGACGCTAGAACTCTAGCAAAGTAAAAATAGGAAATATGGATACATTATATATATATATATATATATATAAAATCAATTAAGCCTCACGATTAATATTCTAATGTATTATGATCATAATGTTTAATGAATGTAATTTTCAAGTATAGATTCACAACCTTGGACACAAAGAAGAGAGGCAATTTTGAATGAGAGGGGGGCACTACTACATTTAGTGTAATTTTTCAATGTATTTTTTTTTTATGTTTTAGATGTTGAAAACCAATTTTTTTTAGAATTAGAAATTTTGGTAGAAATTGCCCAAAATCATCATTCAAATGATGTTATTTAAATTAATATATTCTATCATCCTAACAACATCTAAAATGTTGAATTATCATTTTACGCAATGGAAAGTAAGATAGAGAAGGATAAATTTGTTTGGAGATAAAACATACTCAACCAATTTTGATCCACGAGCTAGGACCATCTTTAGGAGGTTTAACACTCAATTATATTAGAAATATATATATATATATATATATATTATGAATGAAACACATAAACTAACTCAATTAATCAATATCTTAATAAATGAATAACGAGTCTCCAACCATCTTTTATTTCAAGACCCTCATCTCTATTGACGTTGTTTTGATTAAGCTCAATTTCAAGGGCCTTCAAAACCTTCTTTTTACTGTAGTGGTCAATCTTAGCTATAATCTTGGTGTTATCGGTGCAAATGAGATAGTCGGTGTCTTGAGAGTGCCATGCTAACACCGACCTTTTAACATGATTACATTTTATGTCAACACAATGTTCTTTAAGTATGGATTGTAGAGATCTACATGTCTCACCAATATAATGCTTACTGCATGAGAAAGGAATGGTGTACAGGAAATCTTAGACATGTTTAAAATTCATCTATATAGTTAAGCTTAGATAGGTTTAAAGATCATTGGAATAGTAATAGTTAATCTTAGATAGGTTTAAAGATCATTGGAATAGTGAATCTTAAAGCATAAAATTTACAATGGAGGTAGAAGAAAATAATAACATCTTATCCTTGGATATCCTTATCTCAAAAGAAATGATGGTTCACTATCCCATAAAGTATACCAAAAGAAAACCCATACATATAGGTATATTCATGTTGATTCCCATCACCACCCCACTCAAAAGCTTGTCATTAGTGCACTAGTGACTTGAGCTATCAAAGTTTTTGACAATGATGGCATCAAGAATTGGAACACTTAGTTGATGTTTTAAAAACAATGGCTATAAGGACCATCAATTCAAAAAGGGTATCTTGAAAGCAGGGGGGGTGCATTGTAACATAACATTTGAACCAATAGATGGGAAGAGTATTACGCTTCCTTATGTCAAAGGAATCATTGATAGAATTGCTAATTTTTTTAAGAAATGTAATATTAGAGTTACTTTGGCCCGTCCTAATACTTTTAAATACATGCTAGATTGTGCTAAACACACCATTGATACAAATCTTCATAAGGGTGTTTACACCATTCCTTGCTCCTCTGGTAAGCATTATATTGGTGAGACATGTATATCTCTACAAGCTAGACTTAAACGATATTGTGCTAACAATAAATATAATGACGTTAAAAGGTTATCGTTAGCAGATCATCTCAAGGCATTGACCACTTCATTTGCATTGATAATGCTAAGATTATAGCTAAGATTGACCACTATGGTAAAACAAAGGTTTAGGAGGCATTTGAAATTTAGCTTAATAAAAACAAAATTAATACAGATGAGGGCCTTAAAACAAAAGATGGTTGGAGACATGTTATTCATCGATTAAGATATTAGTTAATTGAGTTGGGTTATGCATTTAATTCATAATTTGCATATTATATATTATGTAGAAAGTTCTAATCTAACTGAGGGTTAAACCTCCTAAAGATAGTCCAGCCCGTGGATTGATATTGCTTGAGGATCTTTTATCTTTGAATGCAACTCTCCTTGTCTATCTTATCTAAAATGTCGTTTTAAGAATTTTTAAAATTTTCCATTGACATCATTCTAATGACGTGTTTACCATCAAACTAGATTTATTGTGACACTTCAACCATCGATGTGACCTTATATATATATATATATATATATATATATATATATATATTTCCCTTCGCTTCAGATAAAACAACACAATTGATAAACAAAAGTTTCGACAAAAATGCAATGATATCAATGCTTTTGGGGTTAATTTGAATTGCATTTAAAGCTTCTCTTCATATATTGAGAACTAACCCTACAAACATCAATATATCATTATTTGATTATAAATAAATAATTATAATTTAAATGTAAGAAGTTCCATATTGTAACAATAAGCTTATCCTTGTAGCGAGAATGGTAATGGATCTATAAGAGCCATGTTTTGTCAATTTGTATATGCGTAATGTATATGTCATTTGAGAATGCTCACTAAGTTGAGAAATATCAATCTTATAAGTGATGAAATGTTTCATCACTTAAAAGAGACATATTATATTATAAAAGATGTAGTGACGAATAATCGATCAGCTTATAAAAATGTTGCCATCAAAATACTAATGCAATTAAAATTAATTGTTGATATTGGAACATGAGTTTATTCTATGAAATACTACAACCGCTAACAAAATAGAGTGAACCCATGCCTATAAGAAACATTGTCATTTCCATCCATTAACTCTTTGGCACATGGTTGTGTTATGCTCATAACAAAATTGGGTCATTGTAGGATATGATGGCACGTTAAGAAGATAAAATGTTTATATGCATGAGATACCATCTTGGAGTTGATAGATTAGTAAATGCATAAATAATTCACTAAAAACTAACATGGATTAGATGTGATTACTTAAGTCTTTGTGGCCTTTCACAACCACCATTTCTATGTTACAACCACAATATGTTGATTTTTCAATAAGCTAGGCTCAAGCATGAAGTTCATTCCAATTTTAGCATTTAACTTGAACCATAGACAATTGCAGTTACACCATTAACAATTTGTTGCAACAACCAAGATCACAAGAAGAAATACCACACACAAGTACACAAGAAGTATCCTGAGAAACCCTTCTCAACAAGGGAAGAAAACCCAGTCAATCCTTTGCTATATTGTTCAAGAGAAAGACCCCCCACACCATAAACCTAGCACACAAAAGGGTTCTCACAAAACCTAGAAGACTAGCACCCAAGAGAGGTGTGCACTTCAAGCCAAGAACAAGTACTTGCTGAAATTTCCAAACTCACACTTGTGTTATATTTCCTCAATGGGGAAATTACCTTTATTTATATTAGACTGGACATATCAACAGTAGTGTCTATTGGCATAACAGGGCCCACCTCAATAACTCGAAATATAATTAATAATCACCATATTAATTATATTTTACATTAATTATCTTTCACTTTATGGTGGGGCCGACCTGTACCCTTTACATCACAAA
>ML781042.1:57089-79876 GCA_009831015.1 Picea engelmannii | reverse complement strand
AATCCTTTGCTATATTCTTCAAGAGAAAGACCTCCCACACCATAAACCTAGCACACAAAAGGGTGCTCACAAAACCTAGAAGACTAGCGCCCAAGAGAGGTGCGCACTTTATCCCAAGAACAAGTACTTGCTGAAATTTCCAAACTCACACTTGTGTTATATTTCCTCAATGGGGAAATTGCCTTTATTTATATTAGACTTGACATATCAACAATAGTGTCTATTGGAACAACAGGCCCGACCTCAATAACTCAAAATATAATTAATAATTACCATATTAATTATATTTTACATTAATTATCTTTCACTTTATGGTGGGGCTGACCTGAACCCTTTACATCACAAATAGGGTTATAGGTAAGTCTGACTCTTGGACAATATAGCAATGGATCTCATACACCCACTAGTGCTCAACCACTAGGGGCACAACCACCTGTGCTCAACCACAGGGACGTCCAAGTCTCTATCTCACCGCGTCTCACATGAGAATCATCATAATACACACTCACTAGTGCTAAGCCACTAGGATCACGTCCACCTGTTCTCAGCCACATGAATGTCCTACTCAATAGATATCCATCTCATTGTGTCTCACAGAAGAATCATTTGGAGTATCACATCATCTCAACTCTCTACACAGAGGATAACAATACATTGTTTCATCTCCGTCTTAGAGAGAAAAACACACCCAACTCATGGGATTCCTCACCCCACACATGGGCACACAACGTTCCATCTCCGTCTCAGAGAGGAACCACACACCCATCTCATGGGCGCACCCAACTCATGGGCTTCCTCACCCCACATAGGGGCACACAATGTTCCTTCTCCATTTCAGAGAGGAACAACACACCCATCTCATGGGCACACCCAACTCATGGGCTCTCTTTCAGGCCGACTTACTCAGTCTGTGTCCTGGAGGATGTCTCACGCAGCTGTAATCATCAACACAATACACTCAACACTAAGACAACTAATGATAACAGTTACTCGAACTATAACACTAATTACCAATCTAACATTGAAATGGTGATCATAAATTTCATTACATATATGTGTTTTTATAACACTAATTACTAATCTAATCATAAAAATGGTATTCGTAAATCTCATTAATCATATATGTTTTTTTTTGTTGTGCTCCCAATAGAATTAAAATTTAGCTATTTGAAAATGTAGAAAATAACAATGATTAATATAAATAGTGAAGATGAAATACTCTATGACAATGATTAATATAAATAGTGAAGATGAAACACTACATAGAGGGAGAAGATGGTTGTAGTGACAATTGTATTGTTAGCCAAATCATGGAGAATCAATAAGCTCTTTAACTTATTCATTGTCACTTTCCAGTAATGTACCATGGCCCTGATGTTTTCTATTGCAAGTATGCAATGCGATATCATAGAGGTTAGGAAAGGAGTTGATTAGTACAAAAGGAAAAAAGCCAAAGGAAAGAGCTTTAATATGACATGCAACAACAAGTAATGAATTCCATATCAAGTTGTGATAAACAACAAGTTAGGTGCCCAATGTATGATGGACCATAAAGGGGATGCAAAATGACTTCTTTAAGAAGTCAATGTCTAATTAAAGCTACACTATCAAAGCATTCCTTGGGATATGAAGGATGTTATGACATCCCTTCATGTGTGGCATGAAGTAAGAAGCAAATGATTTGGAGTAGAGGTGGCATGAAAAAGCCGTGGGTCTTACTTGGTGAGAAAATACTATTTGTTTACACACTAAGTGTTTAAGTGTTTATTGGGCATTTAAATCAAAGGTAATTGTGTTTATTGAAAATTTAAATAAAAAATAATTACATTTAGTACAATGCTAATATGATGTAATCTTCAGTTTCATTATAATAATTACTGTTTAACAAATAAATATGAGCAAAGTTCTCTAATTAAAAAAAATTCTACCATTACAAACATTTAGTGATACATATACTAAGGTATAACCTTAGTTTTATTAACGTATATAATATACTCTCTTAAAGTTCATGCAAATTATACCGCATGTAACATATAAATTTTATGTTAATTAACTGCCAAGATGCATGGAAAAAACATATGGAAACCACAAATCTTCTCATATTACATCGGGTAATGCAATAAAGCAAAGATACATTATTAAGTGATTGGAATATTTGGTCCTTCCTCCTCCATGGAAGCTCAAACAATTCATTAAAAAAAAGGAAAGCTTGTATAAAACCTAAATATATTTAATATGTGTTGTGTTGATAATACATCAACATGGGTTGCAAAGAGACGAGCCATACTCAATTGAGAAATAATAGGTCCAATCTACTCATTGGGATGAGACACTCTCATAATGCTTAGAATTAAAAGTAACAATCTAAAGTAATTGTGCATTAATTTTAGAATTGAGAACTAAATAATTATGTCAAAGAAAACAACTTTAAAAGAACAAAAAATTAATTTAGAATTGAGAACTAAATAATTATGTGGAAGAAAACAACTTTAAAAGCACAATAAATCAAAGACACAACTTTTTCCCATAAAACTTAAAGGCACAACTTGCAAGTATTCAAACATATATTTATCACCTTATGTAAAATACAACAAGAGTGCTTAGATAAAATGAAGTACTCTAAACATGTGGAATGGCTAAGGCATACTAATTTCCCACCCAATTGCATAAAATTCAATATGAACTTCACACATAATTCAAGGTGACAAACCAACCAAGTTACAAGTAGTTTCTCCAAAAGTTTCAATTTGGTGAGGAGGTTAAAAACAAAATTGAAATAACAAATATGTAATTGAACAAATAAATGCGACAAGGAGATTATCAAAACAAGAGAGTTGTTTTTTCTTGGTAATTTAATAAAAAGAAGGAAATAATATCATATAACATAGATTTGCAAAATGGGTTTGGCAAGGTTTAACAAGTGCTATTAGCAAGCCTTGGAGAGTTGGTTTCTTTAGAGTCTTTCAAAAAGCATAGACATGAAATTCTATGAGCATATAGCCCACCGGAGGATGGAAAAAAAACAATTGTATTTTGAGAATTTCGAAAAGTGAAAATAAAGCGAACAAATCTTGCCATGAGAAAGAGTAGAGTGTTTTAGGCAATATTTCATGTGAATATTATTAAAATAAAAGTACATTAACCTGTAAAGCAAACGCGTAGAAGGAAAATGGGCTCCGAGGGTTACTTAGAGTCATTGATGATAATGGCCTCCTCTTACGACCCACATTCCTTTGCATTTCAAGACCGTATCCATTATTGTTTACAATGTCTGAACAATTTCCATAATCTATGCTATATCCCTTCTAAGTCCAAACAAACTAGTAACTTGGAGGATTGAATCTCGGGCATTGGGTCTTGTTACAAGATGGCTATCACCTATCATAGCAAGGGCCATGAACTCTTTCATTAACCAAAAGAGATTGGCAATTTGTTGACATGGAAAAATGTCCTATATAACAAGGGGGGGGGGTTTATCTCAAGGAGAAGTCTCAATTACATTACTCATTATTTGGAATAGGGAATTCATCTAGATTCTATCTCGACAACCATTCATATTTTGGGGTTTACTAGTTATGACATAATTTATCATTTAAGTTTTAAATATTATTTTTAAATCCTACAATACTAAATGGAAATGAAAAAACAATTCTATTCTATATACAGGATGTAAATTTATTCTAAATTTCATAACTAAGAACAAGTAATTAAAAATGAATGGACTCAAAACCAAATATATTCCTATTGTTACCTCAAGCAATAGAGTTATTGAATGAATAAAGGCATAAATACAACCAAATATAAAATCAAGAAAAGTTTGTGATTAAATAACAAATTACAGTTTCATGTTCACGACTATAAACAAACAACAACAAAAAAAAAAAAACATATACAAGAATAGATCCTTATACATATCATTATACATAAAAATAATCCACACTGTAAAACAACTTCTTTTAATAATCACAATATTAATCTAATTATTTTAAGGTCACGACCAAGCTAGACACTAAATTGGTGTGTGAGACCCTCTTGTTTGATCACGACTATAAACAAACAACCAAAAAAAACCTAAACAAGAATGAATCCTTATACATAAAAATGTCAAAACTTAAAACGTTTAGATAACACTGTACTGCATCATCGTCTCTGCATCATCGTCTCTGCTGAATAACCCAATTGCTTTCCAAAGTAATCTCTCTTAGTTGGCACATGCAATCTGGAGTAGGATATGTATAAATTGACTACTTTTCTTTTTGTAACTGGAGTTGCTCTTATCTCTACTTATGACCAGTTCGAACCATGTGTTCAAAGTACGACCAATCAATACTCCTATTCAGGAAAAGCTGCCCCAAATGAAGTCATGTGTGGACGAATTATTTTCTTATGATAGCTATAGGTACAGTGTCCTGCCAAAGCATTGTGCATGTTTCCAGGAGATGCTGGAATAAATATATCACTTTGACATGATAATCCATAGCAATCCAAATAGAAGCTTTGCCGAATCGAAGATGTAAAAGCACAAATTTTCCAGATCCTTCATAAATATCTCCATTTGATTTTGTTTGGAAGTTTCTTTGATTTGTTTCCTGAATGCCGTGAGAAGGTGATCTGAGATGACTTACAAGAACACTTACAAGAACATCTCCAATAGAGCATATATAAGGAAGAAAAATGTGTGCCTTAAATTAACTTTGCAGTGTAGTGATTGGATTTCCACAGGCATGTTATCAAAAGCCAGCCGGTGAGAAAAGGGAGCAATTGGTGAAAAATAATCCTGGTTAGATCTAAAGCCCAACATGAGCTTTCTGACCCTAACCGCAATTGGAGAAAAGACTCTTTTAAGATGTGGTTCATTTGGATAAACTTTTGTAAAGGAACTAAGTATATTTACTAGACGCTGGAAGGATCTCCTTATGGAACATAACTCCTCCTTTCACTTAGAAAGGGGATACTTAGTGCATTTAGGGGAATTACTATTCTATATGACCACTAGTCCATTTGGTTCTCTTTGGGATTTGAAAGGGTGGATATGGAATTGACCTATTACATTTGAATGATTCACATCTCAAAACGCTCAATTGTCTAGCTTGCATCCACATAGTGTGGAACCTTATCTTTGAGACTCATATGGATTTTTGTTCAATCACTTCAAGGGAGAATGTTATTTCCAAAACCATGGAATCATTTCAAGGGAGAATGTTATTTTCAAAACCATGGCCTTTGTGCGAGAGCATGGAAGACAACTTGTCAAATTTGGTGGGAACTATAACTATGTTGTGAGTAAGGAACTAGAGGGGCGCATGGAAAGCCTCTAATGGCCCCTTAGGATGAAGACAAGCAAGCCCGGGTTTCAAAACTATGCCATTTACTACGACTGGAGGATGTTTGTTGCACAAGAGGTGATCGAATGCATGCTACATTGCATTTGCTCAAGTTGGATTATAGGCCTACCAAATAATTTTTAAAATCCCTAAACAATAAGGAGGTTAGGGATTACATATCTAACCTAATAAAATCCTTGGGACAGATGACTAGGAAGATAAGAGGTCAGCCTTTGACCTATCCCTATTCTTGATCAATCTAGCCATGACCCTTGATGAAATGGCAGATGATAAATCCCCTGGACTCGATGTCTTCTTGTGAGTTTTTACAAGGCTACTTGGGATTTTGTTGCTTGATCTACTTTGTGTATATAAGGAGGCCTTGAACCATCACTCTCTCGGTGTGGGAATCGAAATAGGGAATATTGAATTATCCCTAAAGTAGGGGACCCATATGTAATCGTGAATTGATGACCCATTACTTTGTTCAATACCTCCCATAAGATTCTAGCCAAAGCCCTCGATCTATGGCTAAAACACATAATTCCTAATATCATTCAACTTGAATAGAGTAGCTTCAATTAGGGGTGATACATTCTGGACAATGTTATTGCTATGTGAGAGGGTATGGAATGGGCTTGGATGCCCACCCTACATTCATTATTTATCAAGATTGACTTCTAGAAATCATATGATAGAGTTGAGTGGCCCTTCATTTTGGCCATGCTCAAAGCTCTAGGGTTTTCTCTGTCTTTCATTAAGAGTGTGGAAACCATTTTTCATTAACAATGTGGAAACCCGCTTTATGGATGCCTCAATTTATCTCTCTATTAATCATTGCAATTAAGGTGAAATTGATCTATTTGGATCCATCTAACAATGTTGTTGGCTAGCTCTAGCATTATATGCCATGGCTGTCAAATCCCTCGGCTATTCTCTTAACCCTTAAGTGACTTTGGGGTACATTTGATATATTCCCCTACTTGAGCTCGAGGTTGGTCAATTTGTTAATGGTCATTTTGCAATTGACTCTTTTTTGCTATCACTTAAGACCAATAATATTTCTAGCATCATACTATGGATTGCTTGGACATTTTTTGCTTCACTTCAATGTCAGATATCTGATGGGCCAGAACTTAATGCTACAGACAAAGTTAGTGGTTGATGCATAAATGTCTAGAAACCCTAAGTTGGTTTTGATTTCAATCAAGGTATATTTTCAAGTTTCTTGGCATTCCTTTTTCTTTTCATGCCTCTCCCCAAAATCTCTAGGGTGTGGTTGTGCAAAGGGTTGAAAATAAGGTTGAAAAGTGGATTACAAAGCCTCTCATGCTAGCTACTATTTAGACCAACATTGTGGTGTTGGTGGCTACTCATGTATATTATTCTTCCTATTGGATATAATCCAATGCAACATGTCATTAATGGGAGAAAACTCCATAATTTTATATGATCTAAATCTATCATTCAAACAAGCTTCCATTGAGCATGTTGGGCACTATATTATAACCCTTGAGATTTTGGATGGTTGAGAGTCATCAAAACATGAATTGAAGCATAGACGTTGTCTGCCAAATGGGTTGATTAGGTGTTGTCATAGGAAAGTAGGCTTGGGAAATCCTCCTTAGGCATCACATTATCCAAAGGTGCTCATTGGGTAAAAATTCATGGCAAGACATCTTGTTCCAAATTGTTTTGTTAATCCCCCCAAAGGTCAAGATTTCAGGCATTGTTGTTGTGCAAAGTATTTGGAAGGTTTGGGAGTCTCTCAAACCTTTTTTTATCTTGGACACGTCATCGCTTAGGATTTATTAGGATATTTCTAGTTACATCATTTAGGTAATTAGTAGTTTCTATTTGTATATGGAATGTGTAAAGCAATAGCTAGATTGCATTCTTGTTTTTTTAGAAGCAGGGTTGTCTCCCAATTGTACTCTTGATTTTAGGGGAAAATTATTTCTATGTTTGTACATTATTTATAAAAGAAAAGAAAACAATAAGGTGAACAAGATTTTTCCCAGAGAGAGAAAACTTCTTTATTATTGTGTGTGATTCTCTACTATGGTTGTTTTGTTAGATTCTTCTCCATTTGTTGAAGGTTGAAATCGAGGTTTAAAAATTGGTATCATAGTAGTTGTTTTATTTAAGGGTACACCTTTGTCACCAAGATAAGGAAGCTCTATTTGTGGAACCTTGGGTTGTTGAGGCCTTGTTTTGAGGTTTTGATCAAACAAATAGAAAGCTCTAATTGTCTAGGTTAAGGAGCTCAACTCGAACGATGTTTTGTTGATGTAATGATTTTGAGGTAGCTAGATTTATTGAGAAGCTAGGAAGATACATGGTAGGAGAAATGGGCTCTAGACATTCAGAGATGAATATATTGAATGGCCAAAACTTCAACTTAAGGAAGTTGAAGATGGAATGTTTGCTTATTGAAAATAGCATAACGAAATTTTCAAGCTAGAGGATTGGGATAAGATAAATTATAATCCCATTCTCTTGAAATCCAGCCTTGATTTATTTGATTATATGTTAATGAATGTGTTAGGGGAGGGTAAAACAACGAATGTTTCTGATCATCTTGGATCATTGTATGAGGCTAAATCCCTTGTGAATTTTTATATTCACATAGAAGAAGTTGGATGCTCTAAAGGTGAAGGGTGGTGATAGCCTAAAATATCACATTAATGCCTTTAATATTTTTCTTATATAGTTCAAGGCCATTGGTTCCAAAGTAAATGACAATGAGCAATGCACATCTTTGTTATGTGGTATTCCAGATTCTTACAAGAATTTGATAATTGCCATCAACATAGCTACAGATGTAGAGAATCTCAAGTTGGATGAGATTGTGGGTCAGTTGTTGCAGGAAGAGACAAGGCGTAGAACTTATAAAACAAATATTGATTTAGAATATTTTGTGGCTAGAGGTCACTTTGAGGAGTCAAATAATGAGAGATCTAGTTATCACTACATTTGGGTAAAAAATGATCTTCAAGACTAATGGTAAATAATCGATTTTGATGCCATATTTCACTCTAAAATATTGAAATTTACTCTTTTTTTATTCCTAACCTCGATATATGTTAGTATACCAATGTTTCCCTAAAAACATGGTTACACAAATGCCTTCGTGATATTTGATAGAGTTTCCATGGTCAAATTTGACCATAGAAATTTGCTTACACAATCATAGTAAATTTTCTCACATTGTCCTCACAATCTAGGCATCCATTCTCATTCAACAAGGAGGATAGTGAAAAATAAGAGGAGGGGTAGAAATATGTAACACAAAATTAATAGTTTATAGCCAAAGGTACAAATACAAGGCAAAAATTGGCCATAACTAAAGACAATGTGCAAGTTAGAAGAATGAGCCCATGTAGCTTATTAGATGAGGAGGCAATCCACACACTCCCTAACACCAAAAGTGAACATCAAAAGTTCTTAAAAAGCCAAATGTGCCCACCAAAAATCATTTCATTGCTTGTAAAGGTATTGTATTCAACAATTACAATGTAGAAAAAACACAAGTACAATAGGATGTCATAAGTAGTTGAGACATTGAAAACACAAGTTGTCTTAGGGAGCCATAACAAACCACTAGACTCTAAGTATAATGGTGAATTTTTTTGTTATAAGCACCTCCCATGATGAGCATGGCCCACATTACCACTCAGGTGTTATAGAGTGAATATGATAGAAAACTAAAATACAGTCTCCCTATAAATAACCTATAGTCAATGTTAAAGTGAACCTAAAAAACAACTCATTTACCACCACTATTCACATAAATGACACTTCCATCAACAAATAAATGGTAGCTACAGTGTATTGTATCCATTCAAGCAACAAACTTGTCACATCACCCGCATACAATACCATATAGTATACTACACTATATTCTAATACATATATTAGATATAATATATATAATTCATGTATCACCCGCATACAATGGCCATATAGTATACTACACTATATTCTAATACATATATTACATATTATATATAATATATATAATTCATGTTTTATATTAGATACTATATATAATACATAGTTTTAAAACCATAATAATAACCCTTCCCAATATTGTCGCGTGTAGATTTAAGTGACCAGACCTCGGCCATAAAACCCCACTAGGGAATCGATTTAACCATGAAATCAACTGTCATGCAATTTGATTAGAGAGACCCTACACAAAGGAAGACCCACACATAGCATATGAGACCCACGTAGAGTGACTAGGGAAACCCATGCAAAGGTAGATGTTTTCATAAGGACCCACGTAGAGTGACTAGGGAAACCCATGCAAAGGTAGATGTTTGCATAAGAACGTTGGTACATTGATTCCTCCGTGATATTTTATAGAGTTTCCATGGTCAAATTTGATCATAGAAAGTTGCTCACACAATCATCGTCTAATTTTCTTATACCATCCTCTCAATCCAAGAATTCATTCTTGTTTTCCAAGGAGGGTAATGAGAAATAAGAGGAGGGGTAGAAATATGTAACACAAAATTAATATTTGAAAACCAAGGTATATATATAAGATAAAGCCCAACCATTTATATGAATTAAGGCCACATAAATAAATATCAAAGCCAATGCAACTAAAGATGAGGTTTGACTTAGAATAATGACCACATGTGGCTTACTAGATGGATAGGTAATCCAGACACTTCCCAACACCAAAAGTGAACATCCAAAGGTTTTAAGAGGCCAAACATGAGCACCAAAAATCCTTTCATTGTTGTTAAACGTATCTTATTTGACATTGGGAATGTAGAAAAAGCATAAGCACAATAGGTGGCCATAAAGTAGTTGAGACATTGAAAAGGAAAGCCCTCTCAGGAGACCAAAACAAACCATGAGATTCTAAGTAGAATGGTGAAGGGTAAAGTGCATCCCACAATGAGCATGGCCAACATTACTACTCATGCCTTACTAGGTGGAGATGGTACCAAACCGAAAGCTGACCTCCTTACAAATAACCTACAATAAATGTGAAAGTAGACCCAACAAATAACTCATTTACCACCACTTTGTGCACAAAATGACACTTCTGTTAGCAAAGGAATGGTAACTACAATATATTGCAACCATTCAAACAACACATTGGTTACATCACCCACCCGCAATGCCATATACTATACTAGGCATACTAATACATATATTACATATTCTATATAATATATGTAATACATATTACATACACATTATATCTATAATATATAATACACAATTATACTCTCACATGCATAAAGTTAAGTAAATTACCCTTCCTAATACTACAATATAATTTAGCCATTCAAGCAACACATTGGTTGCATCACCCACTTGCAATGCGATATAATATACTAGACATAATAATTCATATATTACATATTATATATAATATATGTAATGCATATTAGATATACATTATGTATATAATATATAATACAAAATACTCTCACACGCATAGAGTTAAGTAAATTACCCTTCCTAATACTCTCACATGCATAGAGTTAAGAGATCAAACCCCACTAAGAAATCAACCATCGTGCTATTTGGCTAGGGAGAACCATGTAAAGAAGGACCCACACATAATTGAGGAGATCCATGTAGAGTAGGACCCACACAGAGTGACCAAGGAAAACCATGTAGAGAAGGACCCATGCATAGCAGAGCTCAGATTAGATTCAACTAGACAATGTCAAAGGATTGTTGCTGAAACATATATACCTTGCTCATTTTGTGAAAACCTTGTATTATGAAAATGAATGGATTCACACTAAATATTTGATAGAATGCATGAGGAAACACAATATATTTTATCTTAATTTTTTTTTTTTTTTTTGTCTTGAAACAATTCTTTCAACTCTATCTAACTCAAATTATACCATACTTAGCAATTTTGTATTTACACTATAAAATTAGATCCTCCCCTATCTCTAAGTCAACATCTACAAGTGTTTCCTCGTGAAGAAAATAAATAGCTTCATATTCTTCCCCATCCAACATTTATGGCTCAAAGAGATTGGGATCATCCATGTTAAAAACATAATAGTCAAATGGTCTATCATATTTAACTAGAGAATAGTATATGGTCCATCCAAAAAAGGATTAAGGTTTTGAATCTTCTCCCTATTCTTTTTAATGATAAAACCAAATTGTGTCTTGTCAATAGAACTTCTTATTCACAAGTTGAATCTTAAGCTTTTGTTGTCTCTAGTCTAAAAAAACATCATGCACTTGATGATGAGTATGTTGGATAACGTCAATAAACTAAACTAGTTGCCCATATGTAAAATAGTTTATTTTAATATCAATGCCTTACGCATCATATCTAACTATGGTAAATATATTTAGAGAGGAACCCAAGATACGACTTCAAAGGGAAAGCATTAATCATGATATGAATGGAATGATTGTAGCTGATGTTATTGGCTTCTAGCTTCAACACGTTGTGAAAGCTTAAAGCAACATATTGTATTTTTTTTTTTTTTGCATAGAAGGGATATTAAGATTTCATGCCTTCCCATGTTTATGGTTAAATATGAGAAAAAGTTGAACCAGGTGTGATTCACTACCTTAATGTATCTTCTCAAACTTTGTTTTGACTAAAAGGGGTGTGTAAGGAGTTATGTATGTTGGTTTGTAAAGATGGTTAGAGAGGAACCCAATAGAAGACTTTAAAGGGAAAGCATTAATCATGATAAGAGTGGAATGATTGTAGTTGTTGTTATTGACTTTTGGCTTTAACATGTTGTGAAAGCTTAAAGCAATAGATTGTAATTTTGTTGCATAGAAGGGATATTAAGATTTCATGCCTATTGTAATTTTGTTGCATAGAAGGGATATTAAGATTTCATGCCTTCCCATGTTTATGGTTAAATATGAGAAAAAGTTGAATAGGGTGTGATTCACTATTTTAGTGTATTTTCTCAAGCTTTGTTACAATCAATACCTTAGTGTATCTTATCAAAAAAAAATTGTGACTCAAAGGGATATGTAAGGTGTTATGTATATGTACTAATAGGTCGGTTTGGTAGTGGACCTCATTGTGGAAAATCCCCACCATGAGGTTCATCAATCCCCACAATTTTTTTTCTAAGGAAAACCTCATGGTGGAAAAGGGATGTTTCCCCATATGTATGGATAGCATCCCTAGTAAACCCATCTATGTATACTAGTTCACTTAACCCAAGGGGATTTGAACTGAGCACCTGCCAAGATGGAAATAGCCAAATTTTCATCAACATCGATGACAACTGATTGAGCTAACGCCTTACACTCAATCTCCACAAAACTTGCCAAAAATAGATAAGGAATTTGCAATCTTTGTTAGGAATGATTGATGATGGTAACACATAGTACACCTATAATTTGTCAAGGAATAATTCTAATACTTTTTAGGTTGTGACAATATTTTGGAAAGGAATTGTAATGGCCATTTTGTCTCATTCATTCACAATTACAATCATATAGTTGTTGCCTCTACTAGTGGTTAACAAACCTCCAAGGAATTCCCTTAATATTTATTTCCATGGCCTACTTAGAACTCATCATGATGGATATTTCACTATCTTATCATTAGCTTGCTCATGAATGCTATAAAGAGGAAGATCACACTGTTTTAGCCACCATTTATGCCATACTTGACTAGTAGAAATAACATTGTAAATTTGGTGTCCTTTTTCCATTCCATAGTGCCTATATATTTTGGAGTAATGCTTCTCTCTTAGAAATTATTGTTAAGTACCTGAATAGATTCACAAATATACTTCAAAAATAACCCTTAATCTCAACAAGAATAAACCAAACCATTCACCAAATATTAAACACAAGAAATAGACAAAACCCTTGAGGTAGGGTAACATCATACATTATTTCTTATGGAACGATTGCACTCCTCAAGCAATCCTTGCTTGTTACAATAACAATATACTTCACTATGCTTCAATACATTGCTTACAATTCTTTATATAACATTCTCTTTATCTCCTAGGAACATTCTAGAGAAGAAATATCCTAGTAGGTAGAACCTTCTAGAAAGCATTCTTACCTTTATTGTGTTCACACTATTACTTGGGCCTTATTTATTAGAAATGGCCTCCATATATAATAAAAATAATCACATCCCCTTTGGGTACCTCCCTAGGTACCCCATATTACCTCCCTAGTCATAATACATTCCATCCCTCTTCACATGTTTTGTCCTCGAAACATGGGAAGAAACCATACAATATGATCGACTAAGTAATGTAGCCAACTAGTACCAAGCACAACCATCCATCCATCCTAATGGAAGATGAACTTGATGTCCAAATGCCACCTTTCCACCCTGATCTTGATCCTTGTCGTGCCTTTGGTGCCATGGGATTGTTTCTCGATCATGATATCATCATGTAATGATGGTATTCCTCCATGTGTCGCTTGATTGTTTTCCTTTTTGGTGCAACGTTGGTTCATAAAATGTGTGTTGATGCTCACGCCCTTGCCTTGATGATTGTTATTTATCTATATGGTGTGGATGACGATATACAAAAACTGAAGGAATTGGTCATTTTTTCTTCAACTCTGCAACATGATGTTCCTTTGAGTCAATGATATTCTCGGCTTCTTTATTGTGTCCTTCTTGGGGCTTTGCTTCATATCCTTTTGTAGACTCTGCCTCGGATTCAACTTTGGACTCTACAATAACTTCTTTGCTTTCCCCCGTAGACCCTTCTTTCTTACTAAGGGACACATCATGCACTGTATTTTTCTTTTTCTTGTACCAAAGTTTCACAAAATTCTTTTCCACATTAAGATTAATTATACCAATTGTTGTCATCCAAGGATATCCAAGAATACCACCCACATCATTCATATCAATGGCACTAAAATCATAATGCAACACATATTTTTCTATGGTGATCTTCAAATATTTAAAAACTTGAATATTTTCACCTTCAACCTATGTGCTTTGAATATTCTTTCCATGTACTTGCAACCTTTTAGCCAAATTAACATTGATAAAATTATGCATGCATCCATGAACATGTAATATAGAGTTTCCACATGAAAATAAACCCTTGGTTCTTTCTTTATCTTTACTCTTGGCATGATACCATTTTTCTAAAAGTAATATTTCAAGTGCTTCCTTAGAAAGTGACATCCACTCAAAATAGTCAAATGATTTCCACCATATGCGAGCATCTTATTGGAACTCACAATGTATATAAAATTTCCACTTCTCTTTCCATACTGACTTGATGGACTTTATATATTCTTTAATACTAGTGTTACCACTCAAATTTGCATTGTTTAAATTTTGACATTTGGCCAATGGCAGGGGCGCTACCAGAAGCCATGCATTCTTGTAGCACATTTCATTTTTGCAGTGCGTGACTTTCTTCATACGCCACGATGAAATCTCTAACCTGTAACAAAAGTTTTAAAATCTAGGCCTACTTTACAAGCACCAAATGTCAAGCTTGAGCGCCAAGAATGCATTTGCACCAAGTGTTTAAGGATAACTCTAAAATAATTATTTAGGATAACTCTAAAATCATTTTTAAGGATAACTCTAAAATAATTATTGAGGATAACATGAAAATAATTATTGAGGATACTCTAACCCATAAAAAAATTGTTAAAATCTAGGCCTACTTTACGAGCACCAAATGTCAAGCTTGAGCCCAAGAATGCATTTGCACCAAGTGTTTAAGGATAACTCTAAAATAATTATTTAGGATAACATGAAAATAATTATTTAGGATAACTCTAAAATAATTAATTTCATGTAAAAGATATTGGGCTTATAATTCATCGAGGGCCAAGGTTCTTTCTTTATCTTTACTCTTGGCATGATACCATTTTTCTAAAAGTAATATTTCAAGTGCTTCCTTAGAAAGTGACATCCACTCAAAATAGTCAAATGATTTCCACCATATGTGAGCATCTTCTTGGAACTCACAATGTATATAAAATTTCCACTTCTCTTTCCATATTGACTTGAGGGACTTTATATATTCTTCAATACTAGTTTTACCACTCAAATTTGCATTGTTTAAATTTTGACATTTGGCCAATGGCAGGGGCGCTACCAGAAGCCATGCATTCTTGTAGCGCATTTCATTTTTGCAGTGCGTGACTTTCTTCATACGCCATGATGAAATCTCTAACCCATAACAAAAGTGTTAAAATCTAGGCCTACTTTACAAGCACCAAATATCAAGCTTGAGCGCCAAGAATGCATTTGCACCAAGTGTTTAAGGATAACTCTAAAATAATTATTTAGGATAACTCTAAAATCATTTTTAAGGATAACTCTAAAATAATTATTTAGGATAACTCTAAAATCATTTTTAAGGATAACTCTAAAATAATTATTTAGGATAACATGAAAGTAATTATTTAGGATACTCTAACCCATAACAAAAGTGTTAAAATCTAGGCCTACTTTACAAGCACCAAATGTCAAGCTTGAGCCCAATAATGCATTTGCACCAAGTGTTTAAGGATAACTCTAATCCTTTGTAACTTTGTGTATAAAGTCATTTCTAAAATCATTGCCTCAAGGATGAAAGATAAATTGGCATCTTGTATCTCCTATGAACAATTTGGTTTCCTTAAAGACTGACTAATCTTTGATGTTGCGGGGATAGCACAAGAGTGTTTGCACAATGCTAAATCTAAGAAGATGAGCTCAATTATACTAAAGCTGGACTTAAAAAAAGCATATGATAAAGTGAGCTGGCAATTTCTACGAATGTTATTAATCCAGATCGGGTTAAAATGGGAGGTGTCCCAATGGATTATGGCTTGTGTAACCTTTGTCAACATGACAATTTTAATAAATGGATCCCCTACAGATTTCTTTAAGAGTTGTCGAGGGCTATGTCATGGATGCCCACTCTCCCCCCTGTTATTTCTTTTGGTTTTTGAATGCTTAAGAAGATGTTTGAAGAAGGCAATGGAAGAAGGGACTTTTCATGGACTCAAAGTTGCTATTGAGACAATAATCTCGCATTTGTTCTTTGTTGATGATGTTCTAATTTTAGGTATTGGAAAATTTGAAGACAGGATGGAGTTTAAAACTATTTTATCAAGTTTCTGTCTTGCCTCTGGTATGGATGTTAACTGTAAAAAATCGTGCTTTCTTGCACAAAATATAGATCCTATCCTAGAACAAATGATACGAGCAACTTACAATATACCTTTTAATAGTATGGATAAAGGTATGAAATATTTGGGTTTTTATTTAAAACCTAACAACTATAGGGTGGCGGATTGGAATTGGATGATACAAAAAGTTGAGAATAGAATCGGTAATTGGACTTTCCGTTGGCTATCTTTAGGTGGCAGACTAGTTTTAGCAAAATATGTGCTTCAAAGTCTCCCTGTATACTAGCTTAGTTTATCCAAGATTCCTTCAACAATACTTCATAAGATACAACATCTCATTGCAAACTTTATTTGGAGAGGAGCAACAAAAAGTACAAGATTTCACCTTATAAAGTGGCAAAACATTGCTAGACCAAAGGAAACAGGAGGATGGGGTATACATAATATTTTCTGGTTTGCAGAATCATTGGCAACCAAATCTTGTTGGAGAGGTCTTTTCGACAAAGCAGTGTGGAGTGAGCTCCTTAAAAAAAAATGTTTAAAAGGAATTGACTTGACTTCTTGGTTGCGTAAAGTCGACTGTAAGTATCAGGTAGCCTCAAATATCTGGAAAATTTTTATGGCTTCTTTACATATTATAAAACGTTGGTTGGCTTGGCTAATTGGGTGCGGTAAACAAGTCATACTTGGGATGGACCCTTTTATAAGAGATAATATTTCATACAGGCTCTCGGGCCCCTTAATTCAACACCTCAATAATCAACATATCTACACTTTAGCACAGGTGGCCAAACTAAATGATGTTGGTAATAATCAAAGATGGCTTGAGGCTATCCACCTTGGTCTAACAGTGGATATGGCTACAGAATGGAACAACTTCCTTATAGTGTTGAAAAGTAGTGGAATCTCTCTCAATAATTCAAAGGATAAGATAGTCTGGTATTGGAATAGGGCAATGGGTACTGTAACATCTAATCTAGCATACCAATCAATCACTTTCTCTAATACTATGGAAGATAACAGATGGTGGTTTAAGTAAATTTGGAAAGTAAATATCCCAAGTAAAATTATTTGCTTCATGTGGCTATGTCTGAAGGATTGTATTCTTACTGGTGTAAATTATAGGAAAACGGGTGGAATTAGTCCTTCGGTATGCAGTCTTTGTCTAAGAGATGAAGAGACAACTTCACATATCTTTTTGCATTGTGAAACTACACAATACATATGGAAAGAGATCTTATTTTACCTCAAAATTTCAGAAGATTGGAGATGTTCCTCTTTAGAAAGTAATATGCTACAATGATTCACACAATATCCAAAGTTGAAACATATTTCCTTTATGGTAATTTGGGGCATATGGAAGTACATGAATAAACTATTATTTGAAAATTGGCACATGCAGGATTCCAGGATAGTCTAAAAAATCCTTCTCTCAATCAAAGAACTCAATGGGGCATGTGAAGATGAAAAAATTGATTACATACTTAATCCAATATACTTTGATGATAATCCAATAAGATTCTTTGATGGTGTAGCTGTTGATGATCGTTGTGGCATAGGAATCTTTCTCAAAATCAATTCAGAACACTTTTACAGAGCACACTTTGCAAGTGAACAAGGAAACAATATGAAAGAAGAAATCTTGGGGCTTTGGGGTCTCTTACTCTTTGCTTCTAGATTGTCCATAAACACGATGATGGTAGTTGGAGATTCCAAGGTGGCCATTGACTGGATTAATGACAAATCAAATCTGAACCTATTATATTTAAACAACTGCAAAGAACAAATCAGAAGTCTAATTTTTTTTTTGATGAAATCAACTTTATACATGTACACAGGGCGTTCAACATTGTAGCAGATACACTCTCCAAGAAGGCACTAAACTGTCCTATGAGAAGACTTTTTTTTGAAGAATCTATAAAATGAGATGTTGTTAATGAAGATAGTTATCTTCTATTTTAAAGACAGAACAAGCAATAGCCATTTGTTCTAGATGAAAAATTTCTTTTTTAACAAGACAAGAATATTATTTTTTGTATTAGCATGAAGTTAACAGATTTTGAATAGTTTAATGTCTATATTTTGAAGAATCTATAAAAGGAGATGTTGTTAATGAAGAAAGTTATCTTCTATTTTAAAGATAGAACAAGCAATGACCATCTGCTCTAGATGAAAATTTTCTTTTTTAACAAGACAAGAATATTATTTTTTGTATTAGCAAGTTACTACACTGAAGGCAACATAAACAAATTTTGAATAGTTTAATGTCTATATTTATGTTATCAAAGATCATAATTATTTAGATAACTCTAAAATAATTTTGAATAATTTAATGTCTATATTTATGTGTTAAACAGATTTTGAAAAGTTTAATGTCTATATTTATGTTATCAAAGATCATAATGATTTAGGATAACTCTAAAATAATTATTTTCATGTTAAAGATATGGGACTTATAATTCTAATTTCTTTTTTAAAAAGACAAGAATATTATTTTTTGTATTAGCAAGTTACTAGAGTGAAGGCAACATAAACAGATTTTGAATAGTTTAATGTTTATATTTATGTTCAACAGATTTTGAATAGTTTAATGTCTATATTTATATTATCAAAGATCATAATTATTTGGATAACTCTAAAATAATTTAATGTCTATATTTATGTGTTAAACAGATTTTGAATAGTTTAATGTCTATATTTATGTTATCAAAGATCATAATTATTTGGATAACTCGAAAATAATTTAATGTCTATATTTTGAATAGTTTAATGTCTATATTTATGTTATCAAAGATTATAATTATTTAGGATAACTCCAAAATAATTTAATGTTTATATTTTGAATAGTTTAATGTCTATATTTATGTTATCAAAGATCATAATTATTTGGATAACTCTAAAATAATTTAATGTCTATATTTATGTGTTAAACAGATTTTGAATAATTTAATTTCTATATTTATGTTATCAAAGATTTCTATATTTACGTGTGGTATATGTTCCATAGAGGCGAATAAAATGTCCAAAAGTTAACCATCAAGGAGCAATACGCCCAGGTGTTTTCCAACAGGTGAAAACGCACAAGTGTTCAAGCCCGAGGATATCCAGGATGCAGGTTTTCGTCAGTCTCAGCTGTCATAAATGGCCTTAAAGAAGTGCGATAGGTGTTGAAGGAAGCCAAACACATGAAAAAATGGGACAGCGCACTCTTTTATTTGTGAATGAAGTTCATAGATTGATCTCCTTTAAAGATGTCGGGTGCTTACCTTAAACAAACTTCAGCCAGAACACAAGGAAGCTGCGAGAACGGGTATCTCCGATAGTGACAAGGGTTTAATGGTTTCAGTGAAAGGATTTTCGGCTATGGTGATATTCAAATTGTCAAAAAATGCGCCTGTAGTTGTCAATTGTGTTTATAGATGCGTAAAGGAGGTTATGAAGCTACGATATGGGCATGGATTGAACTATTTTCACAAGCGCCTTCAGGGCCAGTCGGAAAATGAAACAGAACCAATTTTTGTAGCAAAGCCAACTCCCCACAGGTCAGGGCTGCATACCAGAGCAGAGGAAGTTTTCAATGAAATGCATGATGGAGCAGTACCATCTGATAATTGCACCCTTGATCGCTACTGGAGGCACTTTAACTACAGCCGTGAAGATTATTGAAGCGTGTTGCTGCCCAAGTTGTTAAAAGTGCAAGTGTTGATTTCCCAACAAGCATCAAGGCTTGTCAATGTAGGTAGATAGAAATAAAGGCATGGTTTTCTTCAATAAATTGGTGAGAGCCTTGAATATGTGCAGAACGAGTTGTTACCTATTTCAAAGAGAAGATTGTGCCTAAACTTGATTATGGGAAAAATGTGTTGATTGCTACTCATAGAAATTATTTGCGGTCTATAATAATCTATCTGGACAAGTTATCTTCTCAGGAGGTTATAAGTTTAGAGCTATCCACTGGAATCCCCGTGCTTTATATCTTCAAGGAAGGCAATTTGTGAGAAGAGGAAGTCCTATTAGACCTTCAGAGGCTGGAGTTTATGCTGTTACTAAGAATTTGGCTTTCTACAGGAAAAACTGGATTATATGATACACTAATATTTGAACCAGTTTTCTTACATTCAGCAGTGAAATTGTTCCCTACTCTATGAGCAAAGCAAACACGAGAGAAAATTTATTTGTTTACATGAAAATCAGACATTCTTTTGGTGTTAAATCAAGATACTACAGAGACTTTGTTGGTTTTAGCTTTACAAGTTGTTGATCGGTTTACCTGCAAGGGTTATTAAAAATGTGAAAATAGGCAAGAGGTCACCGATTCGGTATGGTTTTGTTCTTATAGGAGACTATAAAAGCCAGAGTGTGCATCTACTTGTTTTAAGCCATACCACAAATGTGAAAGCACCCGGATATCAAGTATTGATAACACTCAAAGAAGCGCAGGATTGTGAGGCATACAAATCTTTTTCAACATTTGTTCCAGCCATCTGGCAGCCAGAGATTGAAAGGAGAATAAATACATGCTTTGGTCAAAGAATTACCCCAAAATCAACATCAATTCCAGATTTTAAGGTCGAAGATCATGTCCAGATTTTCCAAGCATTAAATCAGCAATCAAAGGGTCAAACTACATCCCAGATTTATAGCAATTCGATGAGCATTTTCAGGCAGTCTTTTGACGGGTGACAGAGAATCTAAAGATTTTCATTGTTTCCAGATTCTAAGACATCGAGAGATTTTGTTGACAAGGCATATGTCAAGCAGAAGTTGGCAGTCAAGAGATCAATGGCAATTTTTTTAGGAAAGTTGGTCCCAGAATCCTTGCAATAATATGAATCTTCATTTTTTTTTAGCTTATTGTTAGATATCTGTTCCACAAAAGTTGCAACAGTTAGTAAATATCTTTTGGGGTTTTTTATTCAGCCTGAGGCCCGAGAGGGTACTGAGAGGAGAGGTCAGAGTCTTGGTCATCATGTAAGTTTCTACTTTGCAAATCCTGCATTATCATGCTCAGAGCATCAAGTTAATAAACAGTCTTCTTGTGTTTTAGCTTAACTTGATGCTCAGAGCATCAAGTTAATAAACAGTCTTATATGTTTTCAAAGATGGTTTTTGGGATGCACTAACCATTATATAGTTTTAGATTTAGTAGCAGACTGCAGTAGAAATTCTGTCGTTTACTGCCTGCAAACTATGATTTGTTTCAGATATTATGATTCAGATCAAAATGATATTTTGATATGAATATCTTCCCAGTGAATGTGAATGTGTTAGGATGAGCATATTACAGGGCCTATATATTCATTTGAGTGTCACCTTCTTCCATTTCATATTATCTTTCAAGTGTTTAATGTCCATTAACTTGGCTTTGACCTATGAGATGACCCTTCTAGTAAGTGTCACCTTCTTCCATTTCATATTATCTTTCAATTGTTTAATGTCCATTAACTTGGCTTTGACCTATGAGATGTTACCCTTCTAGTTGGATTTGAGCTTAATTTCCTCCCTGAGAAACTGTCTTTCTCATCCCACTTGATCTACCTTTCAAACAAACCATTGAAATAATTAAGGTGCCTCAGCTCTCGCACCATAGCAGTCTGGTGCAGAGTTTGGGACAAACAACTAGGACCGTCATCTTTTCAGTATAATATGTCTTGTTTGGAATAAATTTTCAACCAAAAACTAGGGTTTTATAAAAATAACTTACTTTTTAAATTGCCCATCTTTTTCCGGAAAAACCTTGAAAATTTGTCTAATTTAAAATGTTGATAACTTCACTTTTGGAACTCTGTTTAGATTTTTTTTTTTAATTGTGTATTTTTCTGAAAATAATTCAAAAATGCAAATTTTCTGCAAATTATATGTATAAAGTTTCATAATTGAGTCTGAACTGCATCACCCTGTTCTTCCCCTAGAAAAAATATGCAAAAATAATCAAATTTTTCTTAAGAAAGAGCTCTAATACCACTTGTTAACTCCCTGAATAGATATGCAAATATACTTCGTAAATAACCCTTAATCTCAACAAGAATAAACCAAACCATTCACCAAATATTCAACACAAGAAATAGACGACACCCTTGAAGTAGAGTAACACCATATACTATTCTTTATGGAAGGAATGCAAGTCTCCTCAAGCAATCCTTGCTTGTTACAATGACAATATACTTCACTATGATTCAACACATTGCTCACACTTCTTTATATAACATTCTCTTTATCTCCTAGGAACATTCTAGAGAAGGAATATTATAGTAGATAGAACCTTCTAGAAAGCCTTCTTACCTTTACTGTTTTCACACTACTACATGGGCCTTATATATTAGAATTGACCTCCATATATAATAATACATAATCACATTCCCATTG
>ML781042.1:18859-33204 GCA_009831015.1 Picea engelmannii | reverse complement strand
CCCTAGGGTTTCACAATTTTGTGCAGAAATTTCAGAATTAGGGTTTTTGCAACTCCTTGAAGGAGCTCTTCAACTCACCAATGTTCTTCTATCTTTCAAGGCTTATTTTTGGCAGTCATAAGCCCAAAAAAAACTAAAGTTGCTAGCCTAACCTAGCCATTAGGTTTTCTAGCCCAGTTGACAAGGGTTTGTGAAGAACCTAAAAATATGATGAACATAACCATGATGGAAGACAAGCTTGACGGATTAAGAAAATTTGGTTCTTGGAAGCCAAGACTTCAAAGAGATGAATACATCAACATTTCAACACTCTCAGGTATGGTCCCTACCAATGATAATACTTAGTTAATTGGCAGTGGTGACTCCAGGAACATGACCAGTTTTAGAGATCACCTGACTAAGTTTGTTGAGAAAGAGACAAATCTACATGTTGTCTTTGGAGATGATGCCAGATATAATGTGAGAGGGGTTGGAACTTCTACCTTCCAACTATATTCGAACATGCAACTTCAACTAAGTGAAGTACTATATGTACCTGGGATGAAGAGGAACCTTGTCTCCATTTCTGCCTTAGAAGACAAAGGCTACAAGGTTACCTTTTTCGAAGGAAGAGTTCTCGCATGGCACAAAGACTCATATATAAATTCTGCCAAAGTAATTGGTTTTCGAGAAATCAGCTTATACAGATTAACCATAAGACTAGTCCAAGCCCTGTTACATGACACTATCAACTTGAGTATGCTATGGCATTTGAGATGTGCTCACATTCATTATAGAGCTCTCCCAGCTATAGGGAAAATGGTAACATGCCTTCCAGAGATACAGATTCATCATAAAGGTGTTTGCAAAGGATTTTCTCTTGGCAAGAATGTTAAAGGGTCCTTCTTGAGAAGTGACAACTGATCTAAGGAAATCTTGGACTTGATACATTCAGATGTGTGTGGGCCAATGACTGTTGCCTCTCTTAATGGATATTTTTACTATGTACTCTTCATAGATGATCACTATCAGAAAACTTGGATTTACTTCCTGAAGAACAAGGATGGAGTCCTTGCAAAATTTCAAGAATTCAAAGCTCAGGTTGAGAACCCGACCAGAAGAAAGATCAAGGTTCTAAGATCAGATAATGGAGGAGAATACACCTCCAAGGATTTCAACAATTTTTGTATTGAAGTAGGGATCAAGAGGGAGTTCACAGTTCCTTACAACCCTCAGCAAAATGGGGTTGCAGAGAGGAAGAACAAAACTATCATTGAGTCAACCAAAGCAATGATACATTATCAGAGTCTACCTATGACTCTATGGGAAGAAGCATGTATGACAACAGTATATGTTCAGAACATGAGTCCTCATCATATATTGAAGAACATAACTCTAGAAGAAGCCTTCACTGGAGTGAAGCGTGAGATTGAACACTTCAGGCTATTTGGGTGCCCAGTATATTTTCATGTACCCAAAGAGAAGAGATCCAAGCTAGACCCTTCAGGGAGAAAGGGTACATTTGTGGGATACAATGAATCTTCGAAGGCATATCGAATCTACATTCCTGGTGAGAGACATATTGAGATAAGTAGAGATGTTACTTTTGAGGAAGATATAGCCTTCCAAATATCCAGAGAATCTCAGATGGAAATTGACAGTGAGACAATACCTTCTCCCCCTTCAGCAATTCAAAGGGAGACATATATTATTCCAGATGATCCAATTGTTCCAGCTGATCCAGTTGTTCCAATTCATATACCCAAATATATTGTAGTAGGACATAAACATGTGAATGGGTATGGAAATATGCCAAGACAGAAGAATATCAGTCTATCTTGAAAAATGATGTATGGGATATTGTTCCAAGACCAGAAGGGAAGTCTGTAGTGACTTCCAAATGGATTTATAAAATTAAGCATGCAGTTGATGGAAGCATCGAGAAATACAAAGTGAGATTTGTAGCCAGGGGGTTCTCGCAAGTAGAGGGAGTTGACTATGATGAGACATTTTCTCTAGTAGCCCGATACACTTCCATATGTTCTATCATTGCACTAGTTGCTTCCATGGGTTGGGAACTACATCAGATGGATGTAAAGACAGTGTTTCTCAATGGTGAGATTGAGGAAAAAGTTGATATCCAACATCCAGAAGGATTCATTATACACAAAGAAAAATCTCATGTGTGCAAGTTGAAGAAAGCCATGTATGGACTAAAGCAAGCACCTCGTGCTTGGTATGAGAAAATGGATGGATTCTTGATGAGTTTGGGCTTCAGCAAGAGTTTTGTTGATCCAAACCTATATTATCACATTGTTGTCAATGAGTGCTTAATCCTGGTCCTATATGTGGACGACCTTTTCCTCACAGGTTCATAGAGACTCATTGTTGAATGCAAACAAGCATTGACTGCTAAATTTGAGATGAAGGATCTAGGCTCGATGCACTACTTCTTGGGAATATAAGTATGGCAAAGGACAGATGAGATTTTCCTGAATCAAGGAAAATATACAGTGGAGATATTGAAAAAGTTTGGTATGACAGAATGCAAATCCATGCCTACACCAATGGTGATGGATTTGAAGAATATGAATGATGTTGATTCATGCGAGATTGGTCCACACTTGTACAGACATCTGATTGGATCACTGATGTATCTAGTTAACACCAGACTTGATATATGTTATGCAATGAATGTGCTTAGCCAGTTCATGAGTCAACCAAGACAGACTCACTCGATAGCAGCGAAATGTGTATTGAGATACCTACGAGGCACAGTTGGATATGGCATGAGATATTCCTCCAGTGTAGACTTGAGCTTGCAAGGATATGCCGATGCGGATTGGGAAGGGAGCGTAGTGGACCACAAGAGCACCTTTGGTTGTTGTTTTACCTTAGGTTCTGCCATGGTTTCCTGGTGCAACGGGAAACGAAGATCTGTGGCATTGAGTACCGCAGAGGCAGAGTACATAGCATTGAGTGTGGCAATCCGCGAAGCAGTGTATCTTCGCAAGATTCTGATAGACATATTTGATCATGAGACTGATCCTACTACTATTCATTGTGATAACTAGAGTTGTGTGAATCTCTCTGAGAACATTGTGTTTCATGATAGATTGAAACAAATTGAGATAAAATATCATTATATAAGAGACATGGTGCAAAGGAAAACAGTACACGTGCAGTACCTTCCTACCTATGAGCAGATTGCAGACATCTTCACCTGCAACTGCATGAAACATCCTCCGGGACACAGACTCGGTGATTTGGCCTGAGAGAGAGACCATGAGTTGGGTGTGCCCATGAGATGGGTGTGTTGTTCCTCTCTGAGACAGAGAAGGAACGTTGTGTGCCCCTATGTGGGGTGAGGAAGCCCATGAGTTGGGTGTGCCCATGAGATGGGTGTGTGGTTCCTCTCTGAGATGAATATGGAATGTTGTGTGCCCTTGTGTGGGGTGAGGAAGCCCATGAGTTGGGTGTGTAGTTCTCTCTGAGACGAAGATGAAACAATGTACTTTTCTCCTCTATGCAGAGAGTTGAGATGATGTGATACTCCAAATGATTCTCTTGTGAGATGTTGTGAGATGGAGATCTGTTGAATAGGATTTTCATGTGGTTGAGCACAGGTGGACGTGATCCTAGTGGTTGAGCACTAGTGAGTGTGTATTATGATGATTCTCCTGTGAGATAGAGTGAGATAGAGACTTGGATGTCCCTGTGTTTGAGCACAGGTGGGCGTGCCCCTAGTGGTTGAGCACTAGTGGGTGTATGAGATCCCTTGCTATATTGTCCAAGAGTCAGACTTACTTGTAACCCTGTTTGTGATGTAAAGGGTACAGGTCGGCCCCACCATAAAGTGAAAGATAATTAATGTAAAATATAATTAATATGGTGATTATTAATTATATTTCGAGTTATTGAGGTGGGCCCTGTTATGCCAATAGACACTACTGTTGATATGTCCAGTCTAATATAAATAAAGGTAATTTCCCCATTGAGGAAATATAACACAAGTGTGAGTTTGGAAATTTCAGCAAGTACTTGTTCTTGGCTTGAAGTGCACACCTCTCTTGGGTGCTAGTCTTCTAGGTTTTGTGAGAACCCTTTTGTGTGCTAGGTTTATGGTGTGGGGGGTCTTTCTCTTGAACAATATAGCAAAGGATTGACTGGGTTTTCTTCCCTTGTTGAGAAGGGTTTCTCAGGATACTTCTTGTGTACTTGTGTGTGGTATTTCTTCTTGTGATCTTGGTTGTTGCAACAAATTGTTAATGGTGTAACTGCAATTGTCTATGGTTCAAGTTAAATGCTAAAATTGGAATGAACTTCATGCTTGAGCCTAGCTTATTGAAAAATCAACATATTGTGGTTGTAACATAGAAATGGTGGTTGTGAAAGGCCACAAAGACTTAAGTAATCACATCTAATCCATGTTAGTTTTTAGTGAATTATTTATGCATTTACTAATCTATCAACTCCAAGATGGTATCTCATGCATATAAACATTTTATCTTCTTAATGTGCCATCATATCCTACAATGACCCAATTTTGTTATGAGCATAACACAACCATGTGCCAAAGAGTTAATGGATGGAAATGACAATGTTTCTTATAGGCATGGGTTCACTCTATTTTGTTAGCGGTTGTAGTATTTCATAGAATAAACTCATGTTCCAATATCAACAATTAATTTTAATTGCATTAGTATTTTGATGGCAACATTTTTATAAGCTGATCGATTATTCGTCACTACATCTTTTATAATATAATATGTCTCTTTTAAGTGATGAAACATTTCATCACTTATAAGATTGATATTTCTCAACTTAGTGAGCATTCTCAAATGACATATACATTACGCATATACAAATTGACAAAACATGGCTCTTATAGATCCATTACCATTCTCGCTACAAGGATAAGCTTATTGTTACAATATGGAACTTCTTACATTTAAATTATAATTATTTATTTATAATCAAATAATGATATATTGATGTTTGTAGGGTTAGTTCTCAATATATGAAGAGAAGCTTTAAATGCAATTCAAATTAACCCCAAAAGCATTGATATCATTGCATTTTTGTCGAAACTTTTGTTTATCAATTGTGTTGTTTTATCTGAAGCGAAGGGAAATATATATATATATATATATATATATATATATATATATAAGGTCACATCGATGGTTGAAGTGTCACAATAAATCTAGTTTGATGGTAAACACGTCATTAGAATGATGTCAATGGAAAATTTTAAAAATTCTTAAAACGACATTTTAGATAAGATAGACAAGGAGAGTTGCATTCAAAGATAAAAGATCCTCAAGCAATATCAATCCACGGGCTGGACTATCTTTAGGAGGTTTAACCCTCAGTTAGATTAGAACTTTCTACATAATATATAATATGCAAATTATGAATTAAATGCATAACCCAACTCAATTAACTAATATCTTAATCGATGAATAACATGTCTCCAACCATCTTTTGTTTTAAGGCCCTCATCTGTATTAATTTTGTTTTTATTAAGCTAAATTTCAAATGCCTCCTAAACCTTTGTTTTACCATAGTGGTCAATCTTAGCTATAATCTTAGCATTATCAATGCAAATGAAGTGGTCAATGCCTTGAGATGATCTGCTAACGATAACCTTTTAACGTCATTATATTTATTGTTAGCACAATATCGTTTAAGTCTAGCTTGTAGAGATATACATGTCTCACCAATATAATGCTTACCAGAGGAGCAAGGAATGGTGTAAACACCCTTATGAAGATTTGTATCAATGGTGTGTTTAGCACAATCTAGCATGTATTTAAAAGTATTAGGACGGGCCAAAGTAACTCTAATATTACATTTCTTAAAAAAATTAGCAATTCTATCAATGATTCCTTTGACATAAGGAAGCGTAATACTCTTCCCATCTATTGGTTCAAA
This sequence comes from Picea engelmannii, assembly GCA_009831015.1. NCBI lineage: Eukaryota > Viridiplantae > Streptophyta > Pinopsida > Pinales > Pinaceae > Picea > Picea engelmannii. The sequence goes on along the minus strand of ML781042.1, from coordinate 27,288 downwards.
TGTTATGTTACAATGCACCCCCCCTGCTTTCAAGATACCCTTTTTGAATTGATGGTCCTTATAGCCATTGTTTTTAAAACATCAACTAAGTGTTCCAATTCTTGATGCCATCATTGTCAAAAACTTTGATAGCTCAAGTCACTAGTGCACTAATGACAAGCTTTTGAGTGGGGTGGTGATGGGAATCAACATGAATATACCTATATGTATGGGTTTTCTTTTGGTATACTTTATGGGATAGTGAACCATCATTTCTTTTGAGATAAGGATATCCAAGGATAAGATGTTATTATTTTCTTCTACCTCCATTGTAAATTTTATGCTTTAAGATTCACTATTCCAATGATCTTTAAACCTATCTAAGATTAACTATTACTATTCCAATGATCTTTAAACCTATCTAAGCTTAACTATATAGATGAATTTTAAACATGTCTAAGATTTCCTGTACACCATTCCTTTCTCATGCAGTAAGCATTATATTGGTGAGACATGTAGATCTCTACAATCCATACTTAAAGAACATTGTGTTGACATAAAATGTAATCATGTTAAAAGGTCGGTGTTAGCATGGCACTCTCAAGACACCGACTATCTCATTTGCACCGATAACACCAAGATTATAGCTAAGATTGACCACTACAGTAAAAAGAAGGTTTTGAAGGCCCTTGAAATTGAGCTTAATCAAAACAACGTCAATAGAGATGAGGGTCTTGAAATAAAAGATGGTTGGAGACTCGTTATTCATTTATTAAGATATTGATTAATTGAGTTAGTTTATGTGTTTCATTCATAATATATATATATATATATATATATTTCTAATATAATTGAGTGTTAAACCTCCTAAAGATGGTCCTAGCTCGTGGATCAAAATTGGTTGAGTATGTTTTATCTCCAAACAAATTTATCCTTCTCTATCTTACTTTCCATTGCGTAAAATGATAATTCAACATTTTAGATGTTGTTAGGATGATAGAATATATTAATTTAAATAACATCATTTGAATGATGATTTTGGGCAATTTCTACCAAAATTTCTAATTCTAAAAAAAATTGGTTTTCAACATCTAAAACATAAAAAAAAAATACATTGAAAAATTACACTAAATGTAGTAGTGCCCCCCTCTCATTCAAAATTGCCTCTCTTCTTTGTGTCCAAGGTTGTGAATCTATACTTGAAAATTACATTCATTAAACATTATGATCATAATACATTAGAATATTAATCGTGAGGCTTAATTGATTTTATATATATATATATATATATATAATGTATCCATATTTCCTATTTTTACTTTGCTAGAGTTCTAGCGTCTTTCCTCCTAGCTTTCCCTTATAACCCTTGACAACAAAACATTGAAAATATTTTTTAAGTCCATACTTATATACAATGGAGCTGCAAATTGGTGTTGTGTGCAAGGTACGTGCACTTAATTTCTATCGAATGACAAGGAATGAAAAAACGCTTTGTCTGATTGTGGTGCACACACCAAAACCATATAATATTATGTGAATTTGCTTGTGTCAAAGCAACAAACTATATTGAAATTTACAAATATGGACACACAATTTATTGTCAACAAATAAAAAAACAACTCCTTGGAATTGCAAATATTTTTTACGCGATGTTGTAGAACACTTTGATCTTTTTTCATTTGGAAAACTGTGTATACATTGTTATAGATGACTTGTTTGACATTATGAAGGTATTGCTTCATCTTACATACGCATCTTTGGAATTAAGAGAGGGCTTTCGTACCAACATAAACTAAACACATAATCATGGTTTAAAATGCACAATGTTAATGATTTAGAGGTTTATTTGGAATGAATTTCAATTTACATTAAATATTATAGCTCTTGTGCACAAAGGTTGTGGGGAGACATATTATGTATACATTGATTGTTAAATTGGTTAAACATACTAATAAAAGTTTGATAAGTCAGAGGTAAGAGGAGTTATTTTACTTCAATTTTAGTTTGAACAAATACACATATGAAATTTTGTTCCATGATGAGAATTTGATGGGTGGACATTTCAAGCCACTTTTGCATAGGAGACACACAATTGTCAATGACACAAATGAGCAAAGTAATCAAACTTTGGAATTTTTAACAATAGAATATCATTGGGAATACATAGAAAGTGGAATATTAGCAAACAATTTGAAATGAATCCATGAATTCAATTGTATTTGCCATGAAAACTTCTTCAAGATAATTTCTTGTTTAACATAACATAACCATGATGCCCCTGTCTTTCCATGCAACATGACCCAATGCATTTATACACATTGAGCCTCATGCAAATGCATCCATATAATAATTTTTCATGGAAGATATGATCAAATGTATATCATTACTAATGGATTGGAAAAACTATATTAGACAATTGCAACTACCATATATTGAAGGCATTGTAGGAAATGGTGTTCTTTTTTTTGCTTAGTTGACGTATTTTCTAGAAATAGAAATACACATATGGACTTCAATAACAACAAATGTCTCAAATATATTCCATTCATTATACAAATAAACAAATATATTTCATGTTGCTCAATATCATGTAAATGAGCCCAATTTCTACTTTGAACCATTGCAAGAAATATGAACAAATGTTACAATGAGCCCTTCTCTATATTTTACAATAGGGAAAATACATCATAGAAGTTTAATTACACATTGAATTAACAATATTATTAGACACATTATTAGAGACAAGCTTTGCTAAAACAATATGCAACTACACTTAATTAAAAAACAACTAAAGACACATTCTAATCAATAGAGCATAAAATTAAATTAAATTAATATCGGAGAAGAGAAAATGCTCCTCATAGCATCCCTACTTTGTCTTGTAGAAATGAAGCAATACACGAGATCAATTTCAACATGCGTCGTGTTAAATTATTAAAACAATAAATATTAATTTGCAACAAAATGCACTTGCACTTGATTCAAAAACAATTGAAGAAAAATTGAGGCCAATAGAACTTGGAATTAAGAAAAGGAAAAGAAGAGATCATGTTTCTATCAATGTTGGACTTCATAAACAATCTAAAAGAAAAAAAAACTTGAAATCATGCATATTTTTCTCCTATTAATTTGAAACCATTGAGTTCTAACAAAAGATGTTAGCAAATTCAAAATAACAAATTGCCCTAACCAGGAAACAAGCAAACATATATCAAACACTTGTTGAGAAAGAGCATGAAAAATAAGTCAGAAACACATGTCCATGGTTGCACTTTTTGCAATTAAAATTGGTTCAAAAAAGATGTCTACGACAATGTATCCTTACTTTTGCAAATAATAGAGCTTTGGTTGCAGAAGCCATAATAAAAAAAATGCACGACTAGTATTGTAGAAAATAGATTTGTTTACAAGGCTTGTTTGCAAGCATTGCAACATGAGAAGATTTCAAATTTGTAACTCCACAACATATTAAAAAAAATAAGAGCATATACATAGTGAAACAATCATGTGAACAAGAGGAAAGAATAGAAGCATTGAGATTGTCTTTCTTACAAATAAAAAAACTAAGCCATAGGTATACGAAACCGAAACCATAATTAGGGATAATTGGAGGAGTTATTAATGTCCCTGCTTACACATATCAAATCCAAAGTGCATTACCTCGAGATATATATGACAAAGTACACTTACACTATATAGAATGCTAGTATATAAAAGTCCCTATATCGTGGGATGCATTTGCATTCACATGGTCATGAATGCATTAAAGCGGCTACGCAAAATGACACTCTATAAGATGGAGAATGTTGAAATAAATTATAACCAAAAACAAGTGTTTATTGAGGAAAAGGATGCATGCACCATTGAATTGGGCATTAAAAATGATAGTGTTAATAACGAATGCAATGATGAACTGGTAAGAAAGACAACAGTCCTTGGTTACATTAAGTCATATAGTAATTATGATCTTCAAAACAATCAAATAAACATCAGCCCGGGTGAAAGCTATTTTCGATTAGCGATTTTTAAGACAACTATTATGGAGAAAACTAATTAGATGATATAACAAAGAGATTTACAGATGAAAATTGGTTAATGGGAATTGTTGGACGAAGATCGTGATTTTTTCCATTATATAGCATACATGTTTAACAAAGTAGTTTGCATTATCTTGAAGCAAGTGCTTCATTTTATTTGGATTAGAATGATAAAAGGAGAACCAAAGGGAAGAAAAATGTTGGCAAAGAATGTAAAATAGAAACCAAATATAAATTACATTGTCAATTCATGCATTGGTTACATGGAACTTGGGATAATTTAGACATTAACAAACAACTTTCAACATTTTCAGAAGAATCTATATGCAACGGTATGAAAACTAGGACCACCAACCTGCTTTGTATCGTTTAATGGTGCAAATCACTAGTGGAAACCAATAATGAAAGCACTAAAACAACTGGAATATAAGAACCACGTAGCCATTGAAATAAATGAAACAAAGTATTTGATTCTAAATGATCCAATAACTTGTGTGCATTAGTAACAAGATGAAATAAATGTTCTACAACATATAATTTCCAACGACTATGAATAATTTGGTGAATTCTCTGTGACATGGTTCCTAGAATAGAGAAAGGAAACATGATCATGGATTATTATGGGTAAATAAAGCAACAATCTATGGAACAAATACGAATATTCAAATAAAGAAATGTATGGATAAATAAAAATGTGTATTGTAGATTCAATTTCCTCGTTCCCTCGATGAAAGAAACAAAAATACTTGAACCCATGAAATTTGACAATAAAACAACACAAGCAAACGTGAAACTGATAATTGACACTATATGAAATGCAACATATGATGACACATATACATTCAATAACTTCTTAATAGCTTAGTCTTAACAAAAACCGACTATATCCATGCACTCCAATGTAGTTGAATCCCAAACATATGGACTAATAGTTTTACTCAACATATTCTAGTAATTTGGAATAATAACACAAATGCAAAATTCACACTTGACCTGTATGTTGCAACAACATATTGTAGCTCTTACATGAAAAATCTTGATAGAACAACAACATCAACATGTAAACATATACAAAGGACCATCAAAATATAGTTGTCAATGTTTCTACATCAATTTGTAGACTTGGGAAAGCTTTGCTAAACTTGCTACAAATGTCTACACAACAAGTTGTGTATATCGCATTGTCCTTACCATTGAATACTAGCTAAATAAAATGTATTTTTATTAACACCCCCTAAATATCGAATCTATCATTCATACTAAAAGATTCTAAAGAAATGGAACATGAACCTAATTAATCGTAATATTTAAACTACCCATCGATCATTGACCACTTTCTGTAGCAACCTAAATATGTTGAACACGCATGCTTAGCATAATTCACATAAAGCAATACAAAAAAAATAAACACAAGGAAAAAATAATGATGAAAAGTATGACCCATCCCCTAAGTATCTTTATAAGGGATGGGGCATAAAATTTTCCATTTTCCTTCAACTTCCCTAAATTCCTCTAAAAAGGACATCATCGCCTTATGTTCGTTGAGAGTCTTCCAACGACTATAAATTTATCCAAAACCGAGTTATGTACTGATAGTTATGGATTTCTAAAATTTTTGAAGCGTCATTGGCCAAAGGCCACCCCCTCACCACGTGGAACCCATGTGGCTCTACTTCATTTGTACCAGTCGACATAGCACTAACGCGACCGAATTCATCATCTTATATCGGTGACGTGGCCACTGGAAGACGGGGTCATAGGGAAAGTTCCTACCGAGATTTCACGGCTTTGGGCCTTCGACCCTCTATCAATTTCATACAACCCCAAAACCTCCCAAAGTTCCAAAGTTCGGAGGAATTTTCCCATCCAGAATCTAGGGTGGATAGGTGGCCACCCTTGGGTTTAACAATTTAGGTTTGTTCACTCTTAACACATAGCATATGCTCGACGATGGTCCTGCACTTATTTCATGTCCAATCTCGCGTTGACGCATGGGTTTTCTCTGACATGCCATGTCATCATAGTATACAAGGACTCGCTCAACCAAAGGTTGACACTTGTCTAGCTCTTATAGGCCTATTAAATTAATTAATCGTTATCATAATAAATTCCCTCTCTTTCTTTATTAATCATTTATTTAATCCCTATCAGGGATAATCAATCTTCATTAAAATTAATTAACCCCGTAAATTACATTTTTACTTGGCCTAAATTACCGGTCCAGTTAAACCAGGGATTACTCCCCTTTTTCCTTGGAAATCCAACATTTCGGGATGGATTAGTGTTAATTATTATATCAAAGCCCCATCACATTAACTCATAATATAATATAATCATAATATAATTAAATATTTTAACTTGTACTTAGGGTCATTAATAGCAAGTACTATGTGAATCTTCGGACTTCGGCGTATTTACTCTCCATCCTCTTATGCACATGCCCAAAATTCCCAAATGTCGAAGTTCTGAAGAGGGTCCCACTTATATTATATTGTAATGAAAATATAATTTAATTATATTAGATTACAATATAATGAATTTACATTAAATGCTTATTACAATTAATTTCATTGCTTTAATTACATTAAATATAATATAATGTAATTAATTATATTTAATGTTCATGCAAACATTGGAACAGGGAAAGGTAAGTCCGGCCCTTTGGCCATTTTAGCTCATACACTCTATCACACAAACATCCTGGAATCCCAAACTCCCAAACTCCTAGAGTATCGAAGTCCCTCCGAAGGGGTCCACACTTATACGTGTTACACATAAAATATTAATTTTAAAAAGGAAAAAGATTGGCCTCATCCACGTGCAAATATTATAATAAACATTTTGTTATTATAATATATTTATTGGAAAACACATCCTTGAGAATTGCACCCAGGTTTAATAAATCCCCAATATTGTATTTTAATATTGGAATGAGGGAGAAACTATGGGTCAACTACTCCGGCTCTTCAACACACTCTCCATTCCTCAAACATCTCGGAGTCCCGGAGTGGTCCCACGCACATGGGTTATGAAATGTATATAATATAATTATTTGGGAAAAAGGTTGACCTCGTCCACGTGAGGATTTTATAATATTCTGATATAATTAAATACCATAAGCCCCATTAAAGTTTGTACTTAAGAATTATAGTGTTTCCATTAAGTGTCTTCCTAAGGAGACTCCAGGCCGGAAGCCTTCAAGAGTTCTCACAATGTAATCACTTCAATATCCTGAAGCCCCGAAGTCTCGAAGTGGTCCCACATGCATACATTTACATGTTAAATAATAATTTAAAAGCGTAGTCTAAACGTTCTATCTTTTGGATTTTTTTTGGTGATTTTTTCCGTTTGATTTTGCCCGAAATTGGGCAAGGAATTGTTGGATCTGCAGATTTGAGTGGCTAAGTTTGTATAATCAAAGTGCCCTGGGAGTTTTTCAGCACGTTGAATCCACTTATGCATTTAGAAATGCACTTTAAACAACAAAAAATAGTGATTGTGTCGAGATTTACATTGTCGGATTCTGGCCAAAAAAACAAAAAGGTAGAACGTTTAGCCAATGCCTAATTTAAATAAAGTTTGTTTAATTAAACCTGAAATAAAAGAAAAATGGAAATTAGTTTCCTTATTCCATACTTTTAAAATAATAAAATAAAATCTTATTGAGGAGGGAAATTTCTCCATTTAAAATATGGTTTATAATTTCCCTTCCTCACATGTAAAGGAGTAAACCTTCTTCCTATTTCTTTGTTTTACCTCCCTTACCTAGATTTAAGTAAATTGGTCCTAAGACAAGAATTTCCTCCACAGTAAATTTGGTATTTCTACCAAAATTTAATGCCCACCAAAATTAAGGAGAACCCTCCCAAATTTGTAGGAAATTTAACACGAGTTTAACATAATTGTTTATAAATGCCCAAGTGAAATCTAAAGGGATTTTGTATTTTTTATTCAAGTAGGAAGTGTCATGTTTAATTCCAAAATTATTTTTCCTTACTACCTATTTATAATGATTTTTTCATTTTTAAATATTTAGGTTGCTTAAGTTCCCTAAAGTTCAAACCCATATTTGATATACTCTAAGTTTTTTGTAATAAGGCTTGAGGACAAACTAAAATAAAACGTAATATGCATAAATAAATCTCTCTCTTTTCAAATGCTTTATAGAGATTTTTTTAACTTTTCATTCATCATTGCCCATACATGCATTAAAATGTACAACGCATGTTGATTAAGGTTGGTTGTCATTGATGTCAACCCTTGAAGAAAGCCCCGCAACACAAAGGTTTGGGTAATGGACCCAATATTGTTTGATGTAAAGATGGCTCATTATTGTCTTGTCATGGTTGATAAGAAGTAAAGATGGATGAACTCCAAAGTGGTCCCCTTATGGTGAAAGCCCTCACGGGAAGA